>JAWZYT010001940.1:0-2500 GCA_034508575.1 Petrolisthes manimaculis
ATTTTTCCACATGACAACATAAACAAACACACATAACAAACACACAAACAGAAATTAGCGGCGGTGAAGTCAATATTTACCCAAAAAAAAACATCTTTTCAACATGCAACCGTAATGAAAACTCGATAAAGTAAATATTGACTTATATACGGTATTTATATAGTAAACAAAAGAAGATATATACCGTTATGTTTGTTATTATTAGTCCATGAAGGAAGTAAGGAAGGAAGGAAGGAAGGAAAGAATTAAGAGAAGGTAGGAAGGATGGAAAGAGGGTAGGAGGGTAGGATGGATGGAAGGAAGGAAGGAGGAAGGGAAGGAAGGAACGTGTGTGTGTGTGTGTGTGTGTGTGTGTGTGTGTGTGTGTGTGTGTGTGTGTGTGTGTGTGTGTGTGTGTGTGTGTGTGTGTGTGTGTGTACATATTTAAAGATGATAACAAAAATTCACTACCACATGTCAATTTGTCAACTATGTAAACACACACACACACCTCTTTCCATGCTCTCCACCACCTAGCCCAACCCAACACACACACACACACACACCTCTTACCATGTTCCCCACCACCTAGCCCAACCCAACACACACACACACCTCTTCCCCTCTTATCATACACTCCATCTCCCCCCTCCACCCCACCCTCTACACACACACACACACACACACACACACACACCACACACACACACACACACACACACTTTTACACACACACACACACACACTTTTACACACACACACACACACACACACACACACACACACACACACACACACATATATATATATCATTTAAATTAATCACAAATAAGGGATTTTTCTATACCCTAATTTTTCTAACTTCAAAAAGGGCCATTGTACTCGTGTGACTTATGTCCCTCTTTCCCGCACCCTCTACTCCGTTCTTGACCCTGACCGTGGCGTGTTGGGGGGCGTGGTTGGGGGGTGCGGGTTGGGGGTTGGGGGGCGAGGGGGGTACATTGAGGTGAGGGGGTAATATATTAGGTTGGGTTGTGGGTGTGTTGGGTTGGGCGAGGTGGTGTGTGTGTGTGTGTGTGTGTGTGTGTGTGTGTGTGTGTGTGTGTGTGTGTGTGTGTGTGTGTGTGTGTGTGTGTGTGTGTGTGTGTGTGTGTGTGTGTGTGTGTGTGTGTGTGTGTAAGAGATATAAAAATAAGTTAGTAAGGAAAATACCAGCAGAGAGAGAGAGAGAGAGAGAGAGAGAGAGAGAGAGAGAGAGAGAGAGAGAGAGAGAGAGAGAGAGAGAGAGAGAGAGAGAGAGAGAGAGAGAGAGAGAGAGAGAGGTATATACAAACAATATTCACTCCAAAAATTTACTCCTATATGAATTACCCTTCATAAGAACAAAAACTTTTGATCATGCCTGTACATCTATCTATCTCTCTTTCTCTCCTCCCTCACTCCCTCCCCCTCTTCTCTCCCTTCCTCCCTCCCTCCTTCCCCTTTTCTCTCACTTACGCACTCCCTCCTTCTCTCCATCTTCCTCACTTCATTTACGTTCTCCCTCCCCCTCTTCCCTCCTTTCCTCCCTTTCCTCTCTCAATCTTCCATCTCTTCCTCCCCTCTTCCCTCCCTCTCCCCCTCTCCCTCCCTCCCTCCCCTCCCTCCCCTCCTCCCTCCCTCCTCCCTCCCTCCCCTCCTCCCTCCCTCCCTCACTCATCTCTCACTCAAATCCTTACTCTTCCAGTCTTCCTTCCAGCAGTCAGACTCCAGCCAACCTTCCAGACAGTCGGTTTATCTCTCGCTCTACACACACACACACACACACACACAACACACACACACAAACACACACACAACACATACACAACACACACACACACACACAACACACACACAACACACACACACAACACAAACACAACACACACACACACACAACACACACACAACACACACACAACACACACAACACACACACACACACAACACACACACACACACACAACACAACACACACACTCAATACGTTTAAAAGTCCCCGTGTTTCCCGTGTGTGTGTGTATGTGTGTGTGTTTATTTTTCGTGTCAAAGTGGATTATTTTATTATTAAGAGAGACAAAATTAATTTAGTGTCATAATAATAATAAATTTTTGAGTGTTGGTGAAATTTGAGTAGAAAAAATAAAAAATAAAAATAAAAGAAAAAATATATTAAGAGTAAAATATATATATATATATTAAATAAAAAAGTAATAATAATCATAATAGTATTTTTTTTTTTTTCTTTTGTGGAGGTAAAAAAAAAAATTATATCATATTATATTAGTAAAAAAAAGTTATATATATTCAATAATAATAATAATAATAATTGTGAGTTATAAAATTAATACACGTTTATATAAAGAAAAAAGAGTTACATTTTTATATAATTATGACCGTGAATTTGTTGTTGTTGTTGTTGTTGTTGTGAAAGATAAAAACAAAATAAAAGTGACATTGTTGTTTTTGTTATTGTGGTGAAAATACACAAAAAATAAAA
>JAWZYT010001940.1:12500-47500 GCA_034508575.1 Petrolisthes manimaculis
ATTGCATCCACACACACACACGACGCCACCGCTGCCGCCCCCGCCGCACCCACCGCCGCCGCCGCCGCTATATAACTTTTTTTTTTAATAAATATTTTTTTTTTTTTTTTGATAATTTTTTTTTTTTTTTTTTTTATTTTATTAATTATTATCATCATCGACGTCATCGCCGCTACTGCCGCTGCCGCCGCCGCCGCCGCCGCCGCCGTCCCCGCCATCGCCACCCCCGCCCCCGCCAACCCACGCCGTTGTCGCCCCCGCCGCCGCTAATAAACTATTTTTTTTTATTAATATTATTTATTTTATTTTTTTTATATATTTTTTTTTTCAATATATTTTTTTGTTTTTAAATTATAATCGTCGTCGTCGCCGCCGCCGCCGCCGCCGCCCCCGCCGCTGCCGCCGCATAACTTTTTTTTTTAATTAATAATTTTTATTATTTTTTATTTTTTTTAATAATAATTTTATTTATTTTTATTTTTAATATATATATATTTTTTTATTAATAATAATCGTCGTCGTCGCCGCCGTTGCCGCCACCGCCGCCGCCGCCGCCGCCACCGCCCCCACCATCGCCACCCCCGCCGCCGCCGCCGCTAATAAACTAATTTTTTTATTAATATTATTATTATTTTTTTTTTAATAATTATTTTTTTTATTTTTTATTTTTAATAATTTTTTTTGTTTATTAATTATTATCGTCGTCGCCGCCGCCGCCGCCGCTAGTATTTCTCCCTACATTGTATATTTTAATAATATTGTTTTTCTTATATTCTTTTTGTTCTCCCTACATTGTATATTTTAATGTTATTGCTAGTATTTCTCCCTACATTGTATATTTTAATAATATTGTTTTTCTTATATTCTTTTTGTTCTCCCTACATTGTATATTTTAATGTTATTGTTAGTATTTCTCCCTACATTGTATATTTTAATGTTATTGTTAGTATTTCTCCCTACATTGTATATTTTAATGTTATTGTTAGTATTTCTCCCTACATTGTATATTTTAATAGTTGTTTTTCTTACATTCTCTTTTTCTCCACAGCTGCTCGTGTAGGTTGGATGTGTCGTAGTCATGATCAGTGTCGCCTTGCTTCGTGGGGGACCTACTGTAACTTTACCATACCAAGAGTGTTAGGAAAATGTCAATGTTCACCTGACTTACCTAACAATGGTGATAATACATGTGGACATTTACGATACTGTGAGTACATCCTTAGTGTTTACGATGGTGGTTTGGTGGTGTATACGATGACACACATACAGACACACACTACAGACTCCATTGTACCGTTACCACACTATCAAAACAATATTCATAGACATTTACGATATTGTGAGTACATTCTTAGTGTTTACGATGGTGGTTTGGTGGTGTATACGATGACACACATACAGACACACACTACAGACTTCATCGTACCGTACCGTTACCACACTATCAAAACAATACCCATAGACATTTACGATATTGTGAGTACATTCTTAGTGTTTACGATGGTGGTTTGGTGGTGTATACGATGACACACACACACTACAGACTCCATCGTACCGTTACCACACTATCAAAACAATACCCATAAACATTTACGATATTTTGAGTACATCCTTAGTGTTTACGATGGTGAATACGATGACACACACACACTACAGACTCCATCGTACCGTTACCACACTATCAAAACAATATTCATAGACATTTACGATATTGTGAGTACATCCTTAGTGTTTACGATGGTGGTTTGGTGGTGTATACGATGACACACATACACACACACACTACAGACTCCATCGTACCGTTACCACACTATCAAACAATATTCATAGACATTTATGATATTGTGAGTACATCCTTAGTGTTTACGATGGTGGTTTGGTGGTGTATACGATGACACACACACACTACAGACTCCATCGTACCGTTACCACACTATCAAAACAATACCCATAAACATTTACGATATTTTGAGTACATCCTTAGTGTTTACGATGGTGAATACGATGACACACACACACTACAGACTCCATCGTACCGTTACCACACTATCAAAACAATATTCATAGACATTTACGATATTGTGAGTACATCCTTAGTGTTTACGATGGTGGTTTGGTGGTGTATACGATGACACACATACAGACACACACTACAGACTTCATCGTACCGTACCATTACCACACTATCAAAACAATACCCATAAACATTTACGATATTGTGAGTTCATCCTTACTTAGTGTTTACGATGGTGGTTTGGTGATGTATACGATGACACACACACACACACTACAGACTCCATCGTACCGTACCGTTACCACACTATCAAAACAATATTCATAGACATTTACGATATTGTGAGTACATCCTTAGTGTTTACGATGGTGGTTTGGTGGTGAATACGATGACACACATACAGACACACACTACAGACTCCATCGTACCGTTACCACACTATCAAAACAATATTCATAGACATTTACGATATTGTGAGTACATCCTTAGTGTTTACGATGGTGAATACGATGACACACACACACTACAGACTCCATCGTACCGTACCGTTACCACACTATCAAAACAATATTCATAGACATTTACGATATTGTGAGTTCATCCATGGTGTATACGATGATGGTTTGGTGGTGCATACGATGACACACACACACTACAGACTCCATCGTACCGTTACCACACTATCAAAACAATATTCATAGACATTTACGATATTGTGAGTACATCCTTAGTGTTTACGATGGTGGTTTGGTGGTAAATACGATGACACACACACACTACAGACTCCATCGTACCGTTACCACACTATCAAAACAATACATGTACACATTTACAAAATTATATTACATTTTATTACAATTTATTACATTTTATTACAATTTATTACATTTTATTACAATTTATTACATTTTATTACAATTTATTACAATTTATAAAAGTCTTCTTGTATTTTCTGTAATGAATGTGTAGTTGGGGGGTGCGGGAGTAGGGGGCAGGCTTTGGGGGGGGGGGAGAGGGGGACAGGCTTTGGGGGGGGGGGACTGGGGTGGTGCGTGAGTAGGGGGACATGGGTAGTAAGCCTCATGTCCCCTATTCCTGCAACCCCCCAAGCCTGTCCCCCTACTCCCGCACCCCCCTAAACCCCCCCAAACCAAGCCTGTCCCCCTATTCCCGCACCCCCCTAAAATTATTATACTCTTCATGATTTTAATATATATTTTTTTTAAATTTAATTTCTTCTAATCTTTCTTAATTAATAAATAAATTAGTATACTAGTTTATTAGTATTAGATAAAGCACATTATTTTAGTTGCATTTATTATAGTATAGAAGCTTAATTAGAATTATTTATTTATTTATTTATTTATTTATTTATTTGTTTATTTAGTCATTATAAATATTCTCACTGTTTGTATTTGATTATTTTCAAATTTAAGTTTATTTCGTAGTTTTTTTTTTTTTATTATTTTTTTATATGCCATGCACTTATAATTCACTATATATTTTATTTGTAGCTCACTCACTCACGCATTCACTCTCACTCACTCACTCACTCACTCTCACTCACTCACTCACTCTCACTCATTCACTCTCACTCACTCACTCACTCTCTCACTCACTCACTCACTTTCACTCGCCTAGTTTGATATTCATAGCCACTTACTCGCTTAACACACACATTCACTCACTCTCACTTGTTCTTTCACTCATTCACTCACTCGCTCACTCACATAGTCTCATTTATAGTCACTCACTCACACACTCAATTGTTCTTTCATTCACACTCACTCACTCACTCACTCTCTCACTCGTCTAGTTTGTTATCCATAGCCATTCACTCGCTTACACTCACTCACACTCACTTAATCGATTCTCTTTCACACTTAATTCAATATGCCATCTGTGACACACTTATTTTCACACACACACACACACTTCCTTCTTTCCTTCCTTCACACACAGTGACCGTCACACACACACACACACACAGATACACACCCTCCCTTCCCTAACACATACACAGACACATCTTTCCCTAACACTCACACACACCCTCACTTCCCTAACACACACACTGACACATCTTTCCCTAACACTCACACACACCCTCACTTCCCTAACACACACAAACACACATTCTTTAACCCCTTCTAACCACAGCTTTGGGTACAACATGTGGGACGAGTGCACAATGTAGTAATTACGTTCCTGGAGCCATATGTGTGATACAACATGACCTCCCTTCCTTAACACACACACACACACATACAGAGCCTTCATAACACACAAACACATCCTTCTTTATCTAATTTTAACCACAGCTTTGGGTACAACATGTGGGACGAGTGCACAGTGCAGTAATTACGTTCCTGGAGCCATATGTGTGATACAACATGACCTCCCTTCCTTAACACACACACACACACATACAGAGCCTTCATAACACACAAACACACTCTTCTTTATCTACTTTTAACCACAGCTTTGGGAACAACGTGTGGGACGAGTGCACAGTGCAGTAATTACGTTCCTGGAGCCATATGTGTGATTCAACGTGACCTCCCACTATCAACACCAAATAACCTACGACCCAATAGTATCTCAGCCATCCCAGGGGTAGGACAGATCCCCCTGGGTGTCCCTGTGGCTGTGTGTTCATGCCCACCTGGACACCTGGAGGCGGAAAATGGAACTAGGTGTATTCCTGTTCTTAAAGGTATACAGTCATACACTCATGTCTATAATGTATATATGTATGATAATAATCGTCATATAAATATATATATATATTTATGTATTCTTTTCTTTCAGTGCATATTGTTATTGTTATTATTGTTATTATTGTTATTATGGTTATTATTATTGATATTATTACTATTATTATTATTATTCACACAATATTTATGTACACAAATGCCTCTTCCTTTTATCCTATACCTAATTAACTAACTAACTAACTATCTAACTAACTAACTGACTAACTATCTAACTAACTAACTGACTAAATGGAATGCCAATCATCCCTTCACCAATTCACAGCACAATCTTGCAATTTATTCACACTTGCAATTTATTCACTTTTGCATCGTGGACCAAATTATATATTAGACAAAATTTTGGACTTTTCTTATTTCTTTATTATTTCTGATTCTTCTTGACTATGCAACGAAACAAACACACAAACACACAAACACACACAGAGCTTCTTTAAATGTAGCTACAGTGTGTGTGTTTGTGTGTGTGTGTGTGTAGGCTTCTGATTCCTCCTGACTATGCCACGAAACAAACACACAAACACACACAACAAGCTACTTTAAATGTAAGTGTGTGTGTGTGTGTGTGTGTGTTTCGTGGCAATGTTTGAAGGACTCATTAACCTTCAAGTTTCTAACCACATAACCTAATCTAACCTAACCTAACCTAACCCAACCCACCTCTCATACACATACACCTGACCTGACCTGACCTAACCTAGCCTAACCTAACCTAACCTAACCTAACCTAACCTAACCTAACCTACCTCTCATACACCTACACCTGACCTGACCTAACCTAACCTAACCTAACCTAACCTAACCTCACATACACCTACACCTTACCTTAACCTAACCTAACCTAACCTAACTTAACCTAACTTAACCTAACCTAACCTGACCCAACCTAACCTAACCCACCAAACCTAACCTAACCTAACCTAACCTAACCTAACCTAACCTAACCTAACCTCACATACACCTACACCTAACCTGACCTAACCTAACCTAACCCACCTCTCATACACCTACACCTGACCTCACCTGACCTCACCTGACCTGACCTTTAATTAACAGATGCTGGAGTGACCCCGGCTTCATTAGGTCAACGTTGTGAGGGTTCGAATCAGTGTCGAGCCTCTGATCCGTTCACATATTGTCGTGGTGGTGTGTGTCACTGTATACATGACAGTAGGAGATGTAACGCACGTAATACCGGATGTTATAACGATACTTTTCAGGTAAGAACGTAACGTAACACAATATAACATAACATTAACGTATTTTATTTGTTTTGTTTAGTTAGTTTTAAGGTATATATGTTTTGTTATTGTTTGTTGTAATTGTTGTTATTGTTATTATTTTTATTATTATTATTATTATTAAAGTTATTGTTGTATTTGTTGTTATTATTGTTATTGTTATTATTTTTTTTATTATTATTATTATTAAAGTTATTGTTGTATTTGTTGTTATTATTGTTATTGTTATTATTGTTTGTTATTATTATTATTGTTATTATTCATGACAGTAGGGGGTGTAATGCACATAACATCGGATATTATAACGATACTTTCCAGGTAAGAACGTAACATTAACATAACATAACGTAACGTAAAGTAACATTAACATAACATAACATAACATAACATAACGTAACGTAAAGTAACATTAACATAACATAACATAACATAACATAACATAACGTAACGTATCATTAACATAACATAACATAACATAACGTAACGTAACGTATCATTAACATAACATAACGTAACATAATGTAACATAACATAACGTATTATATTTTAAGGTGTAATTTTTTGTATTGTTATTTTTTGTTATTGTTTGCTATTGTTATTATTATTATTATTGTTATTATTTATTTTTATTATTTATTTATATATTTCATGTTCTTTGTTTACATTATTCTATCTATATCATTAACATTAACATTATTATATCGTCTGGTAATTGCATCAGTTGGTATTTCGTATGTTTTGTTAAGTATTCTATGTATTTATTCTATTTATATTAACATTATTATTATTATTTTTTCCAGTGTATATCATCTGGTAAATGTATAAGTTGGTATTTTGTATGTTTTGTTAAGTATTCTAAGTATTCTATTTATTCTAACTATTCTATTTATTTATTCTATTTATATTAACATTATTATTATCATTTTTTCCAGTGTATATCTTCAGGTAAATGTATAAGTTGGTATTTCGTATGTTTTGTTAAGTATTATATTTATTCTAACTATTCTATTTATATTAACATTATTATTATCATTTTTTCCAGTGTATATCTTCAGGTAAATGTATAAGTTGGTATTTCGTATGTAATGGTGAACGAGATTGCGACGATGGCTCCGATGAAACTTTCTGTACACCACACCATTGTCCTCACCTCGCCTATACCTGTAATGATGGCACTTGTATTACTAGAGCCAGAGTTTGTGATGGAGTGCCACATTGTCCTGATGGCTCTGATGAAACGCGGTGCCAGGGAGGTGAGTGTTAGTGCCAGTATGTGTGTGTGTTAGAGAGAGAGAGGGAGGGGGAGGAATGAGTGTGTTAGGGAGAGAGGGGTGTGTGTGTGTGTTAGGGAGGTGAGTGTGTGTGTGTGTTAGAGAGGTTAGTGTGTGTGTGTGTGTTTGGGAGAGAGGGGATGTCTGTGTATGTGTTAGGGAGGTATGTGTGTGTGTGTGTTAGAGAGGGGGAATGTCTGTGTGTGTGTGTGTTAGGGAGGTGAGTGTGTGTGTGTTTGGGAGGGAGGTGAGTGTGTGTGTGTGTGTGTGTTAGGGAGAGAGGGAATGAGTGTGTGTGTGTGTGTGTGTTAGGGGAGTGAGTGCCAGTATTCATTAGTGAAATAATACTATATATGTCTCTCTCTCTCTCTCTCTCTCTCTCTCTCTCTCTCTCTCTCTCTCTCTCTCTCTCTCTCTCTTCCAACAGCACCCCACTATAATAATAAACCCCACCTCTCTCTCCCCCCACTAAATAACACCCCCCAACCTCTCTCCCCCCCCACTCCTCTCTCTCTCCACACCTTTCTCTCCTCCCCAACTCTTCTCCCCACTAAATAACACCCCCCACTTCTTCCCCCTCCCCCCACAGCCTGCCCCCCGTCCACGTTCCGATGTCACGATGGTCGATGTTTGCCTGGGTTCGTGTTTTGTAATGCTATAACAACATGTAGTGATGGAAGTGATGAAGAGACCACTGCTTGTATACAGGGACACATCACTACTCCTTATTGTCCATTCAGGTGAGTTAATTAGGGAGTTAGGGACCCTGTAGATGTTTATTTAGGGATTGGAGTATGTAATTGTGTATACAGGGACACATCACTACTCCTTATTGTCCATTCAGGTGAGTTATATAGGGACACTGTTGAAATATAGGGACATAATAATAATAATAGTAGTAATAATAATAATGATAATAATAGTAATAATGATAATGATAATAATAATAATAATAATCATAATAATTATATAATGATAATGATGATAATGGTAATAATAATAATAATAATCATAATAATAGTAATGATGAAAATAATAATGAAAATAATCATAATAATATTAATAATGATGATAATGATAATAATAATAATAATGATATTAATAATGATAATGATGATAATAATAACAGTAATAGCAGTAATCATAATAATAATAATAATAATGATAGTCTTTTAGATAAGAACAATAACAAAAACAACAACAACAACAACAACAATAAACAAACGCCTATATAGTCCTTAAAAAAAAAAAAAAAAAAAAAAAAAAAAAAACGTACAAAAAAAAAAAAAAAAAAACATACAAAAAAAAAAAAAAAAAAAAAAACTCAATTGCTATATTTTGACAGGTGTCGTAACGGAAGATGTCGGTCAACGGCGATATTATGTTCCGGTAAAAACGGATGTGGCGATAATTCCGACGAAGAGAAATGTCAAGTGTGTAGTAAGTAATAATAATAATAATGTTAATAATAATAATAGTAATAATAATGATGATAATAATGATAATGATAATAATAATGGTAGAAATAATAATAATAATAATAATAATGATAATAGTGATGGTAATAATAATAATAATGATAATAATAATAATAATAATAATAATAATAGGAATGTTCATAATAATAATAATGATAATAATAATAATGGTAAAAATAATAATAATAATAATAATAATAATAATAATAATAATAATAGATATGGTAATAGTAATGGTAGAAATAATAATAATAATGATAATAATAATAATAATAATAACTTTTTAACATTACAGGTTGCAGTAGAACACCAGCAGTTGTTTAATAAAGATATACACAGGATTCGAACCTGTCCCAGCTCAACACCTCTTTATCTCTCTCTCTCTCTCTCTCTCTCTCTCAAAGCATTCACACACACACACTCTCTCTCTCTCTCTCACACATAACACACACACTCTCTCTCTCTCTCTCTCTCTCTCTCACACAACACACACACACACACTCTCTCTCAAGACATACATACACACACACACACACAAGGCATTCATACACACATACACACAAAGCTTAAACACACACACACTCTTTTGTCTATGTGTCTCTCTTTCCTTCCATCTCTCTCTCTCTCTCTCTAACTTTGTATAAGAGTGTACATGTGAGAGTAAGAAGGGCATTAATAACACTATATAATAACAATAGTCTCTGTAATTAATTAATATAAATATAATTGAGTTATTATCTCCACCAAGGAGGTTATATTTTCACCCCTGTATGTTTGTCTGTTTGTCTGTTAGCAGGATTACGCAAAAACGCATAGACGTATTATGATGAAACTTTCTGGTAAGGTCGGGTATCGTATTGGCAACAATTGATTAGATTTTCAGATGTCAAGGTCAAAGGTCAAGGTCAACAAAAAGGTCATAAACATATATTTGTAGCCATATCTCAGGACTGTCTTGAGCTACTTACTGCAGACTTTTATCTTATAGGGATCGTATGTATGTATGTATGTATGTATGTGTACCACGAAATAATGTTCTTGAATATAATGTTATACTCTATGTAATTTTTTTTATATATAAAAATAATAAATATTTTAACAGATTTAGATATTTTTTTATTATATATACATTTTCTCTTTATTATTATTATTATTATTATTATTATTATTATTATTATTATTATTATTATTATTATTATTATTATTATTATTATTATTATTAGGAATCAAAATATTAATGTGTGATATCCAAGGCCAAAATTTATATATATAATATTTTTAAGTTAATAGAATGGTGTAAAAATTTGATTTGTTTTATTAAAGAATTTAAAGTAAGACTTTTTTCATTATGATTCAAAATACAAATATATTTTTTTGTTTAAGGGGGTGTGGGAGTAGGGGGACAGGCTGGGGGGGGGTGCCGGAGTAGGGGACAGGCTTTGGGGGGTGCGGGAGTAGGGGGACAGGCTTTGGGGGGTGCGGGAGTAGGGGGACAGGCTTGGTGGGGTTAGACGGGTGCAGGAATAGGGGACAGGCTTACTACCCACCCCAAGCCTTGTCCCCCTATCCCCCTCAAGCCTGTCCCCCTATTCCTGCACCCCCCAAACCCACCCAAGCCTCTCTCTCTCTCTCTCTCTCTCTCTTCCAACATTTGAACTCTCTCTCTCTTTACTTTATTATTAAACTTACGTAACTAATTAAAAAACACTATTATATTTTCTTTTATATCTCCGGTAGTATAATATTATTCGTAAGGCATAAAAATAATAATAAAATAATAAAAAAGTTAATTGTAGTGCCGTTATAAATGTGTCAAGTGAATCACCCACAATGCATTTATCTCGTGGCGCCTATAGAGTCCACGGGGTTATATACATTTTACTCAGGTTACTCCACTTTATATCAATTAACTTATTGATATAATAAAAAAAATATAACCATGAAGTGAAGTATTAAATCATCTATTACGAAATGTATGATAAATAAATAAATGATCGTAGCTAAAAACATTATTTAAATTATTTCATTTATTATCACTACCTTGTGTTTGTTGATATATTTCTCATATGGTATAATTAAATATGTTATTATGAGTTAGGAAGGTTTATTATAATGATATATTAATATAATGATAAATTCGACAACTTCAATAAGGAATGTGGAAAAAAAAAATGAAAGTAGCGGTATGATTTTATTTTCCTACCATATGCTTATAACAACAAACATTTTATACCTTTAAAAGTAAAGCATATAAGTATATATTGCACCTAAATAGTTATAATTAATGAACCAGCCTCTAAGGTACAAAATAAACAAAAATATAGCATAAAAATAACCCACACTCAAAAAAAAGGAAGCCATATTTTGAACATATATTTCAAACCAAGGTACCGTATAAACTAAAAATAAAAATAAATACTAAAATAAAACACACAAATCCACTCAAAAATAATAATAATAATAATAAAGAAATAATAGTAATACAAAAAAATAGTACATATAATAAATAATAAATGTTTTGGGCCCGGTGTCTCTGGGTCGAGTCGTTACCTAGGAGGAATGGAGTATAGGTCGGTGTTTGATATTATTTATCATTATTAAATTGTAAATAACTCGTATTTATAGTGTGTAGGTGTTGATTTAGTGACATGTGTAGGACGAGGGGTGTTCTGGGGTGTAATAAGAACACATAGGCGTCCATTAAATGTGTTAAATAAGGGAATAAACACGGTAAAATAAGATAAGTGTGTGTGTGTAACTGTGGAATGGCGTCTGTAAACAAACTAATATCTTTTAATAATAATATAAATAAACACCTAGAGATGTCCAGGTGGTAATTAAAAGGTGTTAAATAAAGCAATAAACATGATAATAATAGAATAAATACGATAAATAAAGGAATAAATGAGAAAATACGATATAATTTGTACGAGGGAATGGCGTCTGTAAACAAAACAATAATATCTTATAATTAATATGTAAATAAAGAGTTAGTGAAGTCCAGGTGGTAATTAATAGATGTTAAATAAACCAATACACAAGATAATAAAGGAATAAATAAGATAATTAAGGGATAAATAGGAAAATTATGTGTTTGTGTGTTTGGGGTGTAAAAATACAAACATCGGTATTATTACAGAATATGGTATTAGTACAAAAGGACCTTACTGTATTATAGATATTTTACTGTCATTATCCACTATTTTGGACTATTCTAACACATTTTTCTTCTATGGTTTTTCTTCCTCAAATGCCCCGTTTTCGAGATATACCCCCATTCCCAATACCCATACAAACATGTGGGGTCGTATATGTTGTAGTAGTTTGCCCAGGTTAGGTCCCGGTAGTTTGTCCAGGTTAGGTCCCGGTAGTCTGCCCAGGTTAGGTTCCGGTAGTCTGCCCAGGTTAGGTCCCGGTAGTCTGCCCAGGTTAGGTCCCAGTAGTCTGCCCAGGTTAGGTCCCGGTAGTCTGCCCAGGTTAGGTCCCAGTAGTTTGCACAGGTTAGGTCCCGGTAGTCTGCCCAGGTTAGGTTCCGGTAGTCTGCCCAGGTTAGGTCCCGGTAGTCTGCCCAGGTTAGGTCCCAGTAGTCTGCCCAGGTTAGGTCCCGGTAGTCTGCCCAGGTTAGGTCCCGGTAGTCTGCCCAGGTTAGGTTCCGGTAGTCTGCCCAGGTTAGGTTCCAGTAGTCTGCCCAGGTTAGGTCCCAGTAGTCTGATGTGGTCTAGGTTAGGTCAGGTCAGGCTAATTTCAAAATGCCCCATTTGAATATGACCTATCTTTGTGGAGGAAATGCCATAGAAGAAAATGGTCCTAGAATGGTCTGAGTTAGTGGGTAATGAAGGTAGAAAAAGTTATTTAATTACAAGGTTATTTATGTGTTTCCCATCAAGTTATTTAATTACTAGGAATGTATTGATCAGGTTATTTAATTACAAGGTGTGTATTGATCAAGTTATTTAATTACAAGGTTATTTACATGTTTCCCTTAAGTTATTTAATTAATTTACATGTTTCCCATCAAGTTATTTAATTAATTTGTGTTTTTTCCATTACAGATAAGGACATACAGGAGACCAATAAAGAACGGAAAATAAGAATAATACAGAACAAAAAAAGATAATAATAATAAATATACTGTGTATATTTTTAGGGGTCATGGCGTCAGTGAAAATAAAAAGATAACATACTCATAAAAAATAAACAATAACAACAACAAATGAATTAATCCCAAGCCCAGAGAAGAAAAAACACAAATAACAAACAACCACACCAACTCATCACCCCCACACACCCCAAATTTTTTTTTTTTTTTTTAATTGGAGAAAACCATCCGCAGAGACGATTAAAAAATTTCCCCCGAGGCATATTGTGCTTCAATTATGTTAAAATAAATAAAATAACAATACCAACTAGTCCCCCCTCAACCCCCACCCCAACCCCAAAATAAAATAAAAAGGAAAAATAATTAAATAAAGCCTTTCAAAAAATCTCCGAGGCGATTCCCAAAATATTACGGTTGGCGTGTGGTGCGTCAATTATGTTAAGATGGAAGTGGACATACAAGAGGTACTTGCTGCCATCAACACCCTATATGACTCACAACTACAGGACAGACAGAAACACGACCAGGCCTCTAAATGGCTCTTCCAGTTACAGAGGACGGTGCGTTGGGGCGGGTTGGGTTTGGTCCACGTTTATATGTGTGTGTGTGTATTGTGTGTGTGTGTGTGTGTGTATTTTTTTTGTGTGTGTGTTTATTTTTCAGTTGTGCAGGGTTTGCGTGTGTGTTTATTTTTCAGTTATGCAGGGATTTTGTGTGTGTGTTTATTTTTCAGTTATGCAGGGTTTGTGTGTGTGTGTGTATTTTTTTTTTTTTTTCAATTATGCAGGGTTTGTGTGTGTGTGTATTTTTGTTTTTTTTTCAATTATGCAGGGTTTGCGTGTGTATTTTTTTTTTTTTTTTTTTTTTCAATTATGCAGGGTTTGCGTGTGTATTTATTTTATTTTATTTTTTTTCAATTATGCAGGGTCTCTGTGTGTGTGTTTTATTTTATTTTTCTAGGTTCAAGCACAGAAGGTAAACATATGATCATGAAAATACTAAAACATGAACAGGAATTATATATTAGTCAAGTTGATATTTAAAGATTTTGTTTACATGGAGTGTGTGTGTTTTTTTTTTTTTTTTTTTTTTTTTCTAGGTTCAAGCATAGAAGGTAAACATGATAATTAAAATGTTTACACTTGAACAAAAACTATTAGCCAAGTTGATATTTAAAGATTTTGTTTACATGGTGTTATAATTTTTCTGTTTTTTTGTGTGTGTGTTTTGTATGTTTTTGTGTGTGTGTTTTGTATTTGTTTTTTTGTGTTTTGTATGTTTTTGTGTGTGTTTTGTGTTTGTTTTTTGTGTTTTGTATGTTTTTGTGTGTGTGTGTTTTGTATTTGTTTTGTGTGTTTTTTTTGTGTGTTTTGTATTTGTTTTTTATGTTTTGTATGTTTTTGTGTGTTGTGTTGTTTTTAATAGATTCAGGCATGGAAGATAAAACATAAAATAATGAAAAAAAAATATTTACACATCTTCAAGTTGATATAAAAGACTTAATTTAACTTACATGGCGCGTGTGTGTGTGTTTTTTTCTGCAGGTTCAGGCATGGAAGGTGGCAGACCAACTCCTCCACGCCAAACGGGACGTCAACTCGTGTTTCTTCGCCGCACAGACTCTCCGAACCAAAATACAGGTACATAGGTTGTTTGTGTGTATTTGTTTGTTGGTTTGTGTGTATTTGAAGTGTGAACCTTTGTGTTTTGATGACATTATTTTTTTAAGCATATTTATTGATTTCCTATTACTCTATTTTCTTATGTCCAATTACCCTATTTTCTTATGTCCAATTACTCTGTTTATTGATGTCCTATTTCCCTATTTATTGATACTCTATTACTCTTTATTGTTACTCTATTTACCGTGTCTCCGTACTCTATTTACTGTGTCTCCATACTCTATTTACGGTGTCATTATCTCCGTACCCTATAGTTATGTTTTGGGGAGTTACCCGTGGAGGCCCACTCGTCGCTGCGTGCGTCCATGTTGGAACACCTCGGTCACATCACAGAACACACATACCAAGGCATCGCTACCCAACTGTGTGTCGCCCTCGCTGACCTCGCACTACACATGGCATCTTGGGACGACCCCATTGGTGAGTTAGGGGGGGTTTGGGAATAGGGGGACAGGCTTGGGAGTTAGTTTTTTGTTTGTTTTCATTCTATCACTTGTAATTGATGTTTTTGTTTTGTTGTATCACTTGTAATTAATGTTTATGTTTTGTTGTATCACTTGTAATTAATGTTTATATTTTGTTGTGTTCCTAAGGTGACCTGATAGCACAGTTTGGTAACCAATCTAGTAGCGGTAACCTGGTGCCATTACTGGAGGTACTCATCGCTATGCCAGAGGAACTACATTCACGACAACTGCGTCTTGGACTCAACCGCAGGAAACACCTTGAGGAATACTTCAGAGTTAAAGTTATTAGCATTATAGAACTTCTGGTGAGTACCGGTATATAAAATTATCTTACATCTGGAGTATATATAGAATTACGGTATCTTACATCTGTACAGTTCACTCCAAGAATTTCGACACACTACTGGCTATATAATATAATGTTTACTTGATCCCTCCCTCCCTTCATGTACTAAAATAAAATAATGTTTACTTAATCACTCCCTCCCTCCCTCTCTTCACATACTGTAATATAATGTTTACTTGATCCCTCCCTCCCTTCACGTACTAAAATAAAATAATGTTTACTTAATCACTCCCTCTCTCCGTCTCTCCCCAGGATGTAGCAGTGAGTACAGAAGGAGCAACAAAGGAGAGTACCCACCTGAAAGCTCTGAGATGTCTGGCTTCGTGGTTCAACATTCACACAGAGGACTGGGGAATGTTAACCAGTACTTGCCTCGTCAATGACATACTCACTGTTGTACGCAATCCTCAAGTGGCTCCAAGGTCGGTCACTCACTCATTCACTCACTTATTCATTCACTCATTCACTCACTCATTCACTCACTCATTCACTCACTCATTCACTCACTCATTCACTCACTCATTCACTCACTCACTCACTCATTCACTCACTCACTCACTCACTCACTCACTCACTCACTCACTCACTCACTCCCTTTATTAGCCCTTGTTGGGATATTTCTCGTTTTACAAAATTCCATGATGCTACTAAATGTTTTATCTTGTATATTTATTTACATGTTGTGGTGGGTATTTATTTACGTGTTGTGGTGTGTGTGTATGTATGAATGAAAAATACATTAAACTATCTTACTAATCAACTAATGCCTAACACATGAAATACACACCACACCACAGACTGCACGAGATTGCGACGGACTGTGTGTGTTCTGCGATGATCATGCTGGAGGCGGAGAGAATCCCAACGTTGGCGGAGGTGTTGTTTGCCGGTGTGTTGCAACTCGGGGACGCCTACCACATGGCAGTCGCACTTGAGGACATCAACGCCATCACAAACTATGCCAGGTGAGTATGGGGGAAGAAGGGAAGGTGTGGGTGATGTGTTGGTGGTGGGGGAAGAAGGGAAGGTGTGGGTGATGTGTTGGTGTTGGGGGAAGAAGGGAAGGTGTGGGTGATGTGTTGGTGTTGGGGGAAGGTGTGGGTGATGTTATGAGGTGGTGGTGGTGTTGGGGGAAGGAGAAAGGAAGGTGTGGGTGATGAAACTATGGTGGTGGTGGTGGTGGTGTTGAGGGAAGGAGAAGGAAAGATGTGGGTCAGAAAAATATAAAATGTAGCTAACTTTTGTATCGGGTAAAATCTATGTGTCGGGTACAGAGAACAGAAGGTGTGGATGATAATAATTACAAAGAGGATGTTATTATCTGTATTAGGATGGAGAGAGTAAGATAAAGAGTTGATAAAAATGAGAGCCAGAATGTAAAGGAAAATGTAACTTATTCTATGTAATGAGTTGAGATTAATAAGATAAAGAGTTGATTAAAATGAGAGCCAGAATGTAAAGAAAAATGTAACTTATTCTATTTAATGAGTTGAGATTAGTGAAATAAGAGTTGATTAAAATTGAGAGAGGATGTATGTAAAGGAAAATGTAACTTATTCTATTTAATGAAGAGTTGAATGTTAGGTAGGATGTTAAAGTAAAATATAATTGTTAAGAATGAAAGATTAAATAAATGTGGGTGTTAGGATGTATGTTGAAAGAAGGTGTTGTTGGTGATTTAAGTGAACGTGTAATCGGATAATTCAATAATACGGTATATTATTTTATCACTCCTCGGTTGACACAGAATCTTCTCCGAGCTCGGGGAGACATTGGTGGAGGTCATGGTGGAGCAGCCTGGCCAGGGGATGGGGTCATTACAAGTCCTTCATCTCTTAGTCACATGTATTGGTCACCATGATTGGGAGGTGAGTTGATTTACACTTTATATCACACACCATTCTTCCTTCATTCATTTTTGTTGTGTCTATACTTTTTCTTCCTGCCTTTATTTATATTTCAACAACACTTCTAATACTTTTCTTCCTGCCTTTATTTATATTTCAACCACACTAACTTGTACTGTACTTTAGTGCCTTATATTTTACTCACTTCCAATAGACAGTAAGTAAAACCACACTGGTAGACGAAATATTTTTATTCCAAACGTTTCGCCGAATGTTTGGAATAAAAATATTTCGTCTACATTCATGATCACATTAGTATTATTTTCCATCCATAGACAGTATTAGTAGTCTTCATATACAATCTAATTATCTGTGTTTGTTGCTCTGATGTGTTACACTAATCCTTATTATAATTATTAACTCTTTGCAGGTTGCAGAAATAACCTTCAACTTCTGGTACAAACTGTCTGAGGTGTTGTACAGGAAAAACTGCGACAGCGTCAACGAACAGTTTAAACCCTATGTAGAACGACTTATTGAGGCTCTGTACCGACACTGTCAAATTGAACCTGACCACGTGAGTCTCATAAGGGTTGTGTAGAGGTTATCAGTATTCTGTTTTGTGTTTATCTTGACAACAATACATAATATCAAGCAATTAATCAATCATGACAACAATGCCCTTTTTATTCATCATTTCATTATGTATATACTTTGATTTAATTTACCGTTTACTTCTAACCAGTATATACTTTGATTTAATTTACCTTTTACTTTTCTAACCAGTATATACTTTGATTTAATTTACCTTTTACCTCTAACCAGTATATACTTTGATTTAATTTACCATTTACTTTTCTAACCAGTATATACTTTGATTTAATTTACCTTTTACTTTTAACCAGTATATACTTTGATTTAATTTACCGTTTACCTCTAACCAGTATATACTCTAATGACGACCCATTTATATCATGCTAACATTCCCTAATCTTCCACAACAACAGGACAGCATCTTGGTGCAACAGGACGACTTCTACGAGTTCCGGGAGAGAGTACAGGAGCTGATAAAGGACGTGGTGTTCATCTGTGGATCTCGCCTCTGCTTCCTACAGATGACACAAGTAGTCAGCTCACCAGACGTAGCCAAGAACTGGAACCTGATGGAGGCTGCTCTCTTTATCATGCAGAGTGTTGCTAAGAACCTCATACCGTGAGTTGAGAGTATATTCATTTGTACAGTTGCCAAAAAAAGGTATTGTGACAAATCTTGATAGAAATTTAACCATAGTAATGTCCACAACTATTTGTAGGGACTATAAGCATGTATAACAGAAGGAAATATACATATCCTTCTTTAATACATAATTATAATCCCTACAAACCACTATGGACATTAATATATTTAATGTTGTATCTATAGTTGTTGCAATACCTTTTTTGGCAACTGTACATGGGAAGGGGAGAGTGTAGTGTTGTTGTTTTGTTTGTAGGATCATGAATTTTGGGAGCTAGAGTTGTTTGGGGAGTTGTACCTTTATATTATCTGGATTATTATTATTATTTTGTTTGTTTTGTTTTACTTACTGTCATGTAATATGCTATCTTTTATTTATTATGTTGGGTCGTGTAATGTGCCATCTCCATTATTAATTAGTATTATTGTTGAAATTCCTCAAGCTGTCTGGCCGAGCTATCTATTTATCTATCTATAGCTCTGACGCCTCGCTCCCTCCGGGAACTCCCCCCAAGGGGGTGGCCACGGCAGAAATGTCTCCATCTTTCCCTGTTCCAACACTCCCTCCCTCCTCACTCGGTCCAGCCCTCCCCTCCCCCTCATGTTTCTCTCCTTTACATACTCTTCCACTCTGTTCTGCCATCTTACTTGTGGTCTGCCTCTCACACCACATCCCACAACTTCACTTCCATACACCTTTACAAACTCCTCACCTTACATACACCTTCTTTACAAACTCCTCACCTTTCATTCTCTCTACATGTCCAAACCACCTCAGAGTATTATGTTGCACTCTCTCAACCACTCCACACTCAATACCAATTGCCTTCTCACTCATACAGCACCTATTCTTGACTGATGAGCCCTACTCCATGTCCATGTCTCTGATGCATACGTCAGTGTTGGCAGGATTATACTATTTTGTAGTCCCCTTTTCACTTCCATACTCGCACTTCTATCTTTCATTATCCTCCCCAGTGATCCTATGACCTGTCTACCCTTCATTGCTCTCCCTTATTTCTCCTTCCATACTTCCATGTTTACACATAACTGTCCCCAGATACTTAAACTTCTTCACTTCCTCTATCCTCTCACCCCTCAGAGTTAACTCACACTTCGTCCCAGTTGGTACTTCTACTTCTACTCTGCAGAGTGTTGCTAAGAACCTCATACCGTGAGTTGAAAGTATATTCATTTGTACAGTTGCCAAATAAAGGTATTGCGACAAATCTTGATAGAACTTTAATCATAGTAATATCCACAACTATTTGTAGGGACTATAAGCATGTATAACAGAAGGAAATATACATATCCTTCTGTAATACATACTTATAAGCATGTATAACAGAAGGAAATATACATATCCTTCTTTAATACATACTTATAATCCCTACAAACCACTATGGACATTAATATATTTAATGTTGTATCTATAGTTGTTGCAATACCTTTTTTGGCAACTGTACATGGGAAGGGGAGAGTGTAGTGTTGTTGTTGTTTTTGTAGGATCATGAATTTTGGGAGCTAGAGTTGTTTGGGGAGTTGTACCTTTATATTATCTGGATTATTATTATTATTATTATTTTGTTTGTTTTGTTTTACTTACTGTCATGTAATATGCTATCTTTTATTTATTATGTTGGGTCGTGTAATGTGCCATCTCCTTTATTATTAATTATTATTGTTGTTGAAATTTCTCAAGCTGTCTGGCCGAGCTATCTATTTATCTATCTATAGCTCTGACGCCTCGCTCCCTCCGGGAACTCCCCCCAAGGGGGTGGCCACGGCAGAAAAGTCTCCATCTTTCCCTGTTCCAACACTCCCTCCTCACTCGGTCCAGCCCTCCCCTCCCCCTCATGTTTCTCTCCTTTACATACTCTTCCACTCTGTTCCAACACTCCCTCCTTACTCCCTACTCTGTCCCTCACATTACTTTCCTTTACATACTCTTCCACTCTGTTCTGCCATCTTACTGGTGGTCTGCCTCTCACACCACATCCCACAACTTCACTTACATACACCTTCTTTACAAACTCCTCACCTTACATTCTCTGTACATGTCCCAGTTGTTACTTCTACTCTGTAAGGTGTGGCAAAGTCTGGCCGAGCAGCCCCGATTATTAATTATACACATCTATATTTACAGTGAAGAGGATGAGGTTGTTCCCCCAATACTGGAAGGTGTTTTGAACCAACCAGACACAGTACATCTCCAGGTGGCCTTCACATCAGTCCAACTGCTGGGAGAACTCAACGAATGGGTCGCCTGTCACCCTGCCTTCCTACCACACGTACTACAGTTCCTCACCAAACGGCTACATAACAAACATCTTGCTACTGTTGCGGCCAAGGTGAGGCGAACCTTGGAATATTTACACGGCTTAAGGGGAGGGTATAGTAGTCACATTTTTGGAGATAATGATTCCTCCAAACTATTTCCAGCTACAGGACACCATTATTTTTGTTAAGTTTTGATAACATCTTTTTGAATATTTACATTATTTAAGTCTTACATAATAATCCAAGTCTTACATAATATTTTGATAACATCTTTTTTAACACCTTACTACTGTTTCTGTCAAGGTGGGGGAAGGTTGGAATATTTTTTTTCATGATTTATCTCTCTACACATTGGTTTGATTTTTGTTGTTTTTTCTTCATTGCCACCAGTTGATTCTTCCTTTTATAGATTTCAACCATTAGTATCCAAAGCCATAGATAGATAAAGATACACTGTAGAGATAGATAGATAGAGATACACTGTAGAGATAGATAGATAGAGATACACTGTGGAGATAGAGAGATACACTGTAGAGATAGATAGATAGAGATACACTGTAGAGATAGATAGATAAAGATACACTGTAGAGATAGATAGATAGAGATACACTGTAGAGATAGATAAATGGAATAAAGTTGTATGTATGTGTGTTTGTTTGTTTGTTTGTACAGGCCCTGGATGCAATCTGCCAGAGTTGTCGTGACCACATAGAGACTCACTTTGATGCTCTACTTGAGGTTGTATCTTCCCTGGATGGACTAAGTGTGAGCAATGAAGCTGTGGTGGGTTTACTGAAGGGTGTAGCGTTCATATTGGGCCGACTTCCTCCACAACGCATCAAGACAGACATGAGGCGGTTATGTACTCCACAGATTAATAACCTTCGTAAACTCATAGAGGTGAGTAGCCTACATACCTCAACATACTGATTAATGGTAAATGTTTTATTATGTCTCAATTTTGTTATCACTAATTATTATTGTTTTGATATTTAGTTATCAGAGTACTGTACTGGAGTTGATGAGGATAACTGATGGTTGGTTTTCTCTTGGTAACTGTCAGGGTCTTGGCAGAAAAATCCCTCCGTTACTTTTATTTTAATCCACGCTAAAGAAAAGCTTTGTCTTCTCTTCCTTCTTAAGGAATAACAATAAAAGCTTTAACAAAGTGTACTTAACACAGTACTGTACTTGACATCTATATAACAGGATTATTATATCCTTTAATGATGTCATCTTTATTCATTGTATAATGTTGTGTGTGTTAATTGTATAGTATGTTGTTGTGGTGTGTCTGGCCAGCAGTGTGACATTATACAGAGTCACTTTCCCAAATTATCAGTCTAGTTTTCCTTTGAAACAATATCAGTTATGAACGCTATTAAGTCAATAGTTCCGTATGTTGATACTGTATATTGTTTCTCCCTTATTTTTTCCTAATTGCTAAGAAGTTTATTGTATTTTTAGCTCCTCCTCTCCCTCACCCACCACTCTGCCTCACCCACCACTGCTGGTTCCCACCACTTGACACCCACCACCACCACCACCACTACTACTACTACTACCACCACCACACTACCGCCTCACCCACCACTTTGCCGTGCCAGCCAATGCAGCACAAACGAAAATAACTCCTGTGTTTGCTCTGTGGACTTCGCACACGTCACGTCACGCATGCAGTGGCCACAGTGTAACGGGATCACTTCATTTTCACCCCGGCACACCCAGCCAGCTCTCAATTATCTCTCGGAGGGAACAGACAGACAGACAGAGGCCGTTCAGGACGTTCATACCGGAAAAATAGTCACTTCACTCATTTTTGAAAACCCAGTTAATCTGTTGTTTAGTTAAAAAATTAAAAGGATCTGCTGCACATTACTTAAAAGAACATTTACATTAGAAAAGGAATTTGGAATGAAATTATAATGTTTTATCCATTATATGGTAAGTTTATTTATTGTATCTGTTTCATCACCACCAACCAATCATGATCCCTGATTATTATTACAGAGCAAAACAAACAAACAAACAAAACAAACTAGTCTCATCACTTCACAAACTCATCCTCCATATTCTTTTGGTTCTTAGATTATTTCAAAACAAACAAACAAATTAAGCCTATGTCCAGTGTCGGATCATAAAAAAAAAAAAAAAAAAAAAAAAAAAAACCTAGTCTCATCCCTTCACAAACTCATCCTCCATATTCTTTGGTTCTTAGATTATTTCAAAACTAACAAACAAACAAACAATAGTCTCATCACTTCACAAACTCATCATTCTTATTCTTTTGGTTCTGAGATTATTTCATCCACGGTAAGAGAGGGACAAAATGAAATCAGGAATGGGGTTACTATTTACTATATAATGTCTACTTCAATGTAACAAAAGTAAATTAATTGCCCTCTTAATTAAATTTTGGTTGTCTGACTGAAACAAATCACTATAAAGACTTGTGTTCCATTTTCCTCTATCTATCTGTCTCTATTTCTATCTATCTATTTCTATCTATATCTTTCTATCTATCTCTTATTTGTCTATCTATATCTATCTGTCTCTATTTATATCTGTTTCTATCTGTCTATTTCTATCTATCTTATCTGTCTATCTATCTATCTATCTATTTCTATCTATCTCTTATTTGTCTATCTATCTATCTATCTAAGTTTTGAACAGACTATAGGACTGGAACTCAATTTATATTTCTGATTTCATTTCATTTTTAACTTCTCTTTCCACTCACAGCTGTCATACACAAGTTATTTTTGCTTCACTCTCATTCCTAATACTTTCCTACACAATTACTCAACACTTCAATATATCATCTCAGTCTATCTAAGGAAGCTGTTATTTATGTCGTAAACACACACACACACACACACACACACACACACACACACACACACAGACACGTACACACACACACACACACACACACACACACACACACACACACACACACACACACACACACACACACACACACAGAAGCACTCACCACCACATTGTACCATCTCAATATACTCTTTTTTTTTTTTTTTTTTTTTTTTCCCTCATCATTTTCCTCCTACATTTTTTTTCAACACATAATTTCATCTGTTCTTTTTCGACCTGTTTGTTTACCATGGTATTCTAATATATCTTTTACTTGTGGAGACTTAGCATGATATTAACCATCAACCTATTAACTAGTTGGTGTAAGGTTGCAAGTTTTTCACAATCGTACTCATCAATTCAACTCCTCAATCATCAATTCGTCCACATCATCTTTCACATCCCTTACTCCCAACCCATATCACATTCCCTTATATTATTTTCATCATTATTTTCATCCTTTTACTTCCTAAGGCTGCAAATTCATAATCATACTCATCTATCATCATCAAATCATCCATTTTTCATCCTTTTATTCCCAACTCATATCCCATTACCTTATATTACATTCCCTTATATTATCATCAGTATTTTCCTTTTACCATCCTGGCTTTCATTGCAATATATATAAGCCATATTTTCTCCCAATTCTGACAATTTTTTTCCCTTTCCTAGCTCACCATAACACGATTATAATTATGTATGTATGTATGTATGTATGTATTGTCACCTTACCTAACCCCCTTTTAAAAGCACACCAAGCAAGGTTTTAAAAAAGGGACAGCAGTGAATTGTGACGGTGGTAAATCCGGAGCAACTAATTCCTACAAACTATTCCAAGCAACAGGACACAATTATTTATGCTAATGTGGTCCCGTTTCATGACATACTTTGGAGGAAGTCTTAACATACCAATCACACACGACCTCCCCAAGCCTGTCCCTCTACTCCCACACACCCCTAAGCCTCTCCCTCTACTCCCACACACCCCTAAGCCTCTACCCCTACTCCAACCCCCACCAAGCCTCTTCCCCTACTCTAACACCCCACCCAAGCCTATCCCCTACTCCAACACACCACCAAGCCTCTACCCCTATTCCCACACACTCCTAAGCCTCTCCCCCTACTCCCACACACCCCTAAGCCTCTACCCCTACTCCCACACACCCCTCAGCCTCTCCCCCTACTCCCACACACCCCTCAGCCTCTCCCCCTACTCCCACACACCCCTCAGCCTCTCCCCCTACTCCCACACACCCCTAAGCCTCTCCCCCTACTCCCACACACCCCTCAGCCTCTCCCCCTACTCCCACACACCCCCAAGCCTATCCCCCTACTCCCACACACCCCTCAGCCTCTCCCCTACTCCAACACTCCAGCCAAACCCCCCACCCCATATTCCCACACTCCCTAAATTAACAACACATCGCCCCCCCTTTACAGGAGAATGTACCGTTTGAGAAGAACACGGCCGGGGACCCTGTAGTCTGGTTGGATCGTCTGGCAACAGTGTTTCGTAACGTCAACCCAAACGTACAGAACGGAGAGCAGCACCCATGTCAAGAAGTGGTCATGGAGGTGAGCGATGGCGATTTGTTATGTTGTATGTGTGTGTGTGTATTTTTGTTGTGGGGTAATTGGGTGAGTGTTTGTGGTGGATGAATGTGTGTGTGTGTGTTATAGAACGGACAGCATCCATCAGGTGAGTGATGCGGATTTGTTATGTTGTGTGTGTTTGTGTGTGTGTGGTGGATGAGTTTGTTTGTATGTTTGTTGTGGGGTAATTGGGTGAGTGTATGTGTATGTGTTTGTGGTGGGAGTGAGTGTGTGTGTGTGGTGGGTGAGTTTGTTTGTGTGTGTGTGGTGGGTGAGTTTGTTTGTGTTTGTGGTGGGGTGTGATTGTGTTTGAGTTTATGGTGGGGTGATTGTGTGTGTGGGTGTTTGTGAGGGGGTGAGTGTGTGTGTATTTGTGAAAAGGTTTGTGGGGGGGTGAGTGTTTGTGCTTATGTTTATGGTGTGGTGAATGTGTGTGTGTGTTTATGTTTGTGGTGTGGTGAATATGTGTGTGTGTGTTTGTGCAAGAAGTAAAGGAGTGTGTATATCCGTACACGCATGCATTTATTATCTACCCATCAACAACAACAACAACAAACAAAAAGCAACCAGTCTCACCACATATTAATTCCAACACTCCTCTCTGTTTGTGGTTTGATACAGATGTGGCCAACACTGTCCCAGACCTTTCAGAAGTATAGCTCAGACCTCCGGGTTATGGAGCATTGCTGTCGCTGTCTCAGGTTTGCCGTGCGCTGCGTACATCAACAGTCGGCGCCTCTACTCTCTCCACTCGTTGAACAAGTGAGTATAAAGAGACGTTATATTTATTTATTTATACATTTATTTATTGGTTGAGCAAGCGAGTAGAAAGGGACGTTATATTTATTTATTTATTTATTTATTTATTATTGGTTGAACAAGCAAGTAGAAAGGGAGGTTATATTTATTTATTTATTGGTTGAGCAAGTGAGTATAAAGGGACGTTATATATATTTATATATTTATTTATTTATTTATTGGTTGAACAAGCGAGTAGAAAGGGACGTTATATTTATTTATTTATTTATTTATTGGTTGAGCAAGCGAGTATAAAGGGACGTTATATATATTTATTTATTTATTTATTTATTTATTTAATGGTTGAGCAAGCGAGTAGAAAGGGACGTTATATTTTTATTTATTTATTTATTTATTTATTGGTTGAGCAAGCGAGTATAAAGGGACGTTATATTTATTTATTTATTTAATGGTTTAGCAAGCGAGTATAAAGGGACGTTATATTTATTTATTTATTTATTTATTGGTTGAGCAAGCGAGTATAAAGGGACGTTATATTTATTTATTTATTGGTTGAGCAAGCGAGTTTAAAGGTATGTGCTTTTTTTTTTTTTAGTTTATTATTTTTATACTATATTTATTTATTTATTATTGGTTGAGCAAGTGAATATAACAGGATGTGCTAGTGTTTTTTTTAGTTTATTATTTTTAGATTATATTTTATTTATTATTTTTGTGTAAGTAAAACCACACTGGTAGACGAAATATTTTTATTCCAAACGTTTCGGCAACCTCTGTCTCCCTCTTCGATTTTCCACCTATTATTTTTGTGTTTCTTTTTTATTAGAAAATGGGTAGGATTTTTGTATCAGTCAATCACCAGCAGTCTTTAACACTTAACTATAATCATACCAATATTCTACAGGTTCCGTGCATTTCTTTTTTTTAATATAAGATAATAAACACTTAACTATAATAATTCTATAATTCTACAGATTCTAAACTATAATAATTCTATAATTCTACAGATTCCATGCATTTCTTTTTTTTAATATAAGATACTAAACACTAATTATAATCATGTCATTCATTTTTGTACAGATTTTGAAGATACTAAACATTTATTATAATCATGTCATTCATTTTCGTACAGATTGTGAAGATAATAAACATTTATTATAATCATGTCATTCATTTTCGTACAGATTGTGAGTCTGTATGCAACCCACGGGCACAGTTGCTTCCTATACCTGGGTAGCATATTGGTGGATGAGTATGCCAGTGAACCAGGATGTGTTGGTGGACTGTTGGCAATGTTAGAAGCCTTCACACAACCCACCTTCATCCTTCTCACACAACCCAACGGCTTCAGGGACCATCCAGACACTGTGGATGACTGGTTCAGATTATGTGCAAGGTTAGATTACATCATTATTTATGTATTTATTGCTGCTAGGTTAGATTATACTATTATTTATGTATTTATTGCTGCTAGGTTAGATTGCACTATTATTTATGTATTTATTGCTTGCTTGCATTAGTTTTTTTTTTTTACTGGGAGGTGTCATAATATAAATACTGGGATGATTACGTGCCAGGTATTATTACACTGCCCCGAAGGGGGAGGTGTATTGTTTTCGGTGTCGGATATTTATTTATTTATCTGTTGGTGTGTTTGTTTATGGTATAGCGTCCACAGGTTTAGCCGTATGATGTTCATTTTTTTCTATTGATAGATATTCATCATAAAACGAAATGATTAACTTTTGGGCAAAATTAGTCCAAGGTCAAGGTCACAAAAAAATAAAGATAGCAAAGGGCGATTGTTGGCTGGCATCTTTAAGGGGCGGTGTTGCCATCGAATGATGTCTTATTTATTTATTGCTTGGTGTTTACTGGGAGGTGTCATAATATATATACCGGGATGTGTGAATATCCACACTATACATACAAAATTATATATATAAAGTAAGCCTGTTTAAATAGTGGTTATTGATGTTTTCACCGAGTATTTGTTTTCATTATCAGGTTTCTTCAGAGGGCACCGGTTCCCTTCCTACAGTGTGGTGCCGTCAACACAATACTGGAGTGTGGACTACAGGCATGTATGTTGGATCATAAGGTAAGTTTATCATATATATAATACATCTCTTACGTCATTTATATTACCACTATATAGATGGAAGATAGTGTTTTTGTTTATCATAAGGTAAGATAGTGAATTTGTGGATCATTAGGTAAGATAGTGAATTTGTGAATTATAAGGTTAATTAGTCATATATATACATCTCTAAATTATTTATAATACCACTATATAGATGGAAGATAAGTGTTTTTGTGGAGTTAAATTGAAATTGAAGCAAAAAGGGAGATGGGAAGAGAAGAAACGAAAAGGGAGAAGGGAAGAGACAAAGAGAAAGAGAAGGAAAGGGAAGTGGTGAAGAGAGAGAGAGAGATAAGGGAAGAGAAAAAGAGAATACCTTAATTTGTTTATTTCATCCACTTTCCTGGCATTTATACTTTTGAGGAATTAAGGCATTCCAATGTTACCCAAAATGAACTCTCACCTTTAAAATCTAAATACATTTGAATAATATATTGGTGTTATATTACAGGTAAATTTCCCCTTTAAAATCTAAATACTTTTTTTTTATTAATATATTGGTATTATATTACAGGCCAATTTCCCCTTTAAAATGTAAATACTTTTGAATAATATATTGGTGTTATATTATAGGTCAATTTCCCCTTTAAAATCTAAATACTTTTTATTAATATATTGGTATTAAATTACAGGAAGCCAATTCTGCAGTGCTCAAGTTTTTCCAAGACCTTGTTGAAGCCGGGAGGAAACAGGAGGACCAACCCGACTTTGAAACCCGTCGCACCTTAGTGGACACCATCTTCAACACACACGGAGAAGCTCTGGTGGCCAATCTTGTAACTGCTGCTGTGTTTATCCTTCCTCAGTATATGCATCATGATGTGGCTGAAACATTCTTCCAGGTAAATAAAGAAGTGTTCTATTTTAATCATCATCATCTCTCTTGATCCAATTTACAAACACAATTTTAATATATTTTGCTTCCGACAGATTATGCAATATGACCGTCCATAATTCTGTCTGTGGTTGGAGACAGTTGATATATGTATACCGTATATATTTATATTTATTAATGTATTTCGTTGCCAACAGATTATGCAATATGACCGTCCAAAATTCTGTCTATGGTTGGAGACAAAGTTGATATATGTATACCATATATATTTATATTTAATAATGTATTTTGCTTCCAACAGATTATGCAATATGACCGTCCAAAATTCTGTCTATGGTTGGAGACAAAGTTGAAAGTGTTGCCGACCAAGAACTCCGGTGGTGTTGATGCCGTGAGTCGTGTGGAGTTGGTGGAGTTCCACAAGACGGTGACTCAGGCCGAACGTACCAAGGAGATTACCCGGGCACTGGTCGACTTCTCCAGGTTCTTCAGCTGACCCGTTACCCCTTCATAGATACAGCACTCAACCACTCAACAGTCCAAAGGGAACGAGGACTGGAAATGGACTCAATGGACTAGACTGGACTGGAGGGTGTGTGTGTGTTTGTACAAGATAGACTACATCACTCAACAGTCCAAAGGGAACGAGGACTGGAAATGGACTCAATGGACTAGACTGGACTGGACTGGAGGGTGTGTGTGTGTGTGTGTTTGTACAAGATAGACTACATCACTTAAAGGCTCAACAGTCCAAAGGGAAGGATGACTGGAAATGGACTCAATGGACTAGACTGGACTGGACTGGAGGGTGTGTGTGTGTGTGTGTTTGTACAAGATAGACTACATCACTTAAAGGCTCAACAGTCCAAAGGGAAGGATGACTGGAAATGGACTCAATGGACTAGACTGGACTGGACTGGAGGGTGTGTGTATTTGTACAAGATAGACGACATCACTTAAAGGCTCAACAGTCCAAAGGGAACGAGGACTGGAAATGGACTCACTGGACTAGACTGGAGGGTGTGTGTGTGTGTGTGTTTGTACAAGATAGACTGGGATGGTTGGTTGGTTACTGACTGGATGGATGGATGGATTATTTATACTTTACTGAAGGATTGACTGGTTGGTTGGTTGGTTAGTTAGTTAGTTGACTAGAAAAAAAGTGACTGACTGACTAATTGACTTACTGCAGAATTGACTGACTGAGTGGAAAAAGAGCGTTAACTGATCATGTTTATCGAGCAGAAGGCAAGTTGTATTTACCCTGTTGGTTCTAAAACAAACAAACAAACAAACAAACAAACTTTATACACTCCTTGACTGTCTTAAGTGAAAGGGTGCTTGCTTAATTAATTGGCTGCCTTACTTGGGTAGTTTGTTTTGCCTCATTTTAGTGACGTACGGTAAAGCTGGTATCTTGACAACCGGTTCTGCCCCCTTTGTTTCGGGTATACATTTAGAATGAGCTGACCGAGTGAGGCGGCCTGGTGGAAATTGGTGACTGGTAGTGCAATCCAAAACGACGACAAAAACGTATCGTGGTAGAAAATTCTGTCACCTCTCTTGTCTAAATGTCAACTGTGAAATTCATAATGTTGTGAGAAATGAGACTTGCAGATATTTTTGTGTACCCACCATGACACTAAACTCTACTTTGCTTACTTAGTCTTGAAGGAGGAGGAGGAGAAGGAGAGGTGACAGGATGGTCAAACATGATTATACTTTGATACAGTAAGCAAAACAGTTTTTCTAGGCTGCTAAATAGGCTGGGAACACAAACCTAAACTGGGGATACAAAGAAACACAAAATGTTTCCCCAGTTAAGCCTTGTTAAGTTGGGCTGTGTATGTGACAATGATAATAGTGTTTACTGTTAACCAAGATGTGTGTTGGTACTGAAGACTTGATGACTCTGAAATGAATTTATTTCCTCTGATATGAACTTCAGTGCTGACAAATTAAATATTGGCAGTTTAATCATTTCAAGACAAGATGTTTTTAAAGTGAAGTGCTCTGCTGTTGTAGAAAAAATCATGAAAAGAGAAAGTGCATTATATATCTGTAAAAAAATGATGTTACTGAAACTTAAGGGACTTGTATAAAATGTAGAGTTCATTTTATATTTTTATTCCATTTATGGACACACAAAACTTGTTGAGGATTTCTTATGGAGGCCTTTGCCCAAGATTCCAATGTATTGGCATTTGCTTCCTTCCTTGTGATACTGTACTTGTGTGGCTAAATAAGGTATGAATGAACAAGGTAATTGGTGTGTGTGTGTGTGTGTGTGTGATGGTAAGTAAGTAATGAGTGTGTGTGTGTGTGATGGTAAGTAAGTAATGAGTGTGTGTGTGTGTGTGTGTGTGATGGTAAGGAAGGAACGAGTGTGTGTGTGTGGATTACTAGTATGATGTTTGTGAGTTAATTGCAAATATGATGTGTTTGTGGCTGTGTGATGGTGATGTGTGTGTGTTTGATGTATGAAGTTTGTGGCTGTTTGTTTGATACATAAATTTATTGCTAGTATAATGTGTGTGAATAAGTGAAGCAATCAGGTGAGAAATGTGACAGTAATCTGGAACTGAACACACACAAACAGAATATCATACAACCGCACTTCAGGCACCAAATTCAGTCGCTCACGGCTTTGGTTTCTGAGCCGAGTAACTTTTTTTTATTCATATTTCTTCACATTGTATTTGTGTGTGTGTTCGTTTAATGTTTTCGTGCAATTTGAAAGTTGGTAAGAAAGTGAAGGGAAATACAGTCAGTAGTGTTTTATATGTGTTAATTCATATGTTTTTGATGTAAGGCTCGACACAAGTGATGAAGGGAACGAATATGCATGTGTGTGTGTGTGTGAAATTTTTTTGATGTAAGGGAATGAGTGTGCATGTGTGTGAAATATTTTTGATGTAAGGCTCAACAAAGTATGAATGATTATAATGACTGTAAAAAAGAAATGAATGATTATATTGACTGTAAAAAAGAAACGAATGATGATAATGACTGTAACAAAGAAACGAATGATGATAATGAGTAACAAAGAAATGAGTGACTGCAACAAAGAAACGAATGATTATAATGAGTTTAACAAAGAAATGAGTGATTATGAGTGACTGTTACAAAGAAATGAGTGATTATAATGACTGTTACAAAGAAATGAGTGACTGTTACAAAGAAACGAATGATTATGAGTGACTGTAACAAAGAAACGAATGATAATAATGACTGTAACAAAGAAATGAGTGATTATGAGTGACTGTTGGTGTGTCTTGGTTATATGAAAGTTGAAGGGTCGGTGAAATAATGCTAAATAGGATCAATTCTTCAGAGTGTAACGTTGCACGGAGCTCCGATACATTTCCCCAGATTCCATGTCCATAAATTATGTTTTTTTTTTTAATCAATAAATTTCGCTGGGGAATACGTGTCTAAATTAATTCACACAATACAGTTAATTAATGGTATGATATAATTATGAACTCTTTGTCAGTCTGCATTTTCCACCACATAATAATTATATATTTTTTTTTTATCTATTATTTACTGTAAATCACTTGTCTGAATTTTGTCATGAACATGTTGATTGAGTAATATATAATTTTTTTTTAAACCAATAATAACAACAAGAAATATCCAGTTATGATTTATGAATTGAAATTGTTGTAAAGTCGTCCATCAAATAAAAACATCCAAGAATATTTATTGATATTATCTGTCTACCACTTGAAATATTTATAATTTAAAGTTGGTATATATTATTTGGGGGGGTGTAGGAATAGGGGGAGGGGTTTGGGGGGTGAGGTAACAGGGGGACAGGCTTGGGGAGGGGTTTGGGGGTGCAGGAATAGGGGACAGGCTTGGGGAGGGGTTTGGGGGGTGAAGGAATAGGGGGAGGGGTTTGGGGGGTGAGGTAACAGGGGGACAGGTTTGGGGAGGGGTTAGGGGGTGCGGGAATAGGGGACAGGCTTTCTACCCACCCCAAGCCTATCCCCCTACTCCTGCACCCCCCCCCCCCCCCCAAGCCTGTCCCCTATTCCCACACAACCCCCCCCCCCAAGCCTGTCCCCTATTCCCACACCCCCTTAATATTACTTACCATTAGTTAAGAGAAGGGGTTGCATTTTTTTTCATTAAGTTGTGTCGAGGAAAGACGACTTTTTTTTTTTACACTAAACCTTCAAATTCAAAGTTCGACCACAATTCACAACATTTTACAACCATCAGTCATATCATTAGCGGCTCAAATTTACCTTACTGTTGTTGTTGTTTTCACTGAGGTTTGTTGTTGTTGTGAGCGATGAATATACGTGTAGACCTTCTGCATTCTCTTGTGTGTGTGTGTCTGTAATAATAATAATAATAGTAATCAAAATAATAATAGTAATCAAAATAATAATAGTAATCATAATCATAATAATAATAATAATAATAATAATAGTAATAATAATAATAATAGTAATCATGATCATAATAATAATAATAATAATCATAATAATCATAATAATAATAATAATAATAATAATAATAATAATAATAATAATAATAATAATAATAAAAATAATGATAAACTAAGCATGAGGCCATAGAGGTCTACACTAGGAACAAAATATTTAGAGAAAATATGAATATAAAAAGAAACTGGCACATGAAACAAAATACAATAAATATGAACTAATAATAATAACAAATGAACAGGATGATGAATATAAAAAAGAATAAGAAAAGAAGAAAAAAAAAAAAATGAAGGAAAATGTACAATTGAATAAACACAAACCAAAATACTGTATAAGATATAGTTGTAAATGTTGACAATTGATTGATTGATGGATATTAGATGCTGCAACATTAAAAAAAAAGAGGGAACAGTTGAAGAATTGAAAGATGGCAACCATTTAGTCTGGTCTCTCACTGGTGACCTTCCTAGCATGGGAAACCCTCTCTACCCAAAATCAGGGCAGAGCAGAGTCCGGAGCCCCCTCTAGTCTAGCTCGCCAGGTCTCAGAGACACACAAACCCCCCACCACGACAAGGCAGTTCCCATTGGTGAGGTAAATGTTGATAATCCGGTTGAAAATTATTAAAGGAAACAATAATATGGATGGTTTACTTTACCTGGCAGTGGTCAATTTTTCCTTCCTTTCCTCCTTTCCTTTCGTTCCTTCGTTCCTCTCCTTCCTCCTTTCCTCTCCTTCCTCCTTTCCTCTCCTTCCTCCTTTCCTTTTCTTCCTTCCTTTCACTGACTTCTTTCCTCCTCCTCTTCATCATCACAGTAAAACATTTCACATTATAGTAACAATATAAAAATCACTATTATCTCTACAAACTTATTTATATATTATTTAGTCCAAGATCATTTCACCACTGTTTACATTCAGCTTGTTTGTAATGAATGTGTGTACAGTACATTTAAACCTTCATTATTCACTGGGTAGGCCTATATGTGTGTGTACAGTACATTTAAACCTTTATTATGCACTGGGTAGGCCTATGTGTATGTAATGTACTATAAGAGGTGAGTTGACAGTTGTACACAAATTCATTCCAAACATTACAATACATAAAATAACAACAGTACAAAATATGGAACTACTGTATTTTGATGAGCTGTGGAAATACAATACTGTTGTGAGAAGAACAAAAGCTCAATGTTTTTCACGTGTGTAGCCTCGGACACATTGTCAACATGACTTGGCAAGACAAAGTCACAACCAACACTGTCCTGATAAGAGCCCAATGTACCACCATGTACACACTACTCAAACAGAGACGTATGTGTTGACTCGGCCATATCGTGTACATGGACGATGGTGGGATCCCTAAACACCTTCCTCTATGGAGAACTTGTGCACGGAAAACATCCACTAGGTAGACCACAGCTACGATTCAAAGATGTGTGCAAGAGGGACCTAAAAGCCTTGAACACCGACCAGAACAGCTGGGAAGTAGCAACAAGTTCGAAGAGACACTCGTTTAGCAACACAAGGAAAAGAAAATGAAAAGAAAGGCTACAATTCAAACAGACAGACCAACGACACACACACACCCCTAACCCCC
>JAWZYT010001940.1:52500-90000 GCA_034508575.1 Petrolisthes manimaculis
TTATTCCTTTTATTTTTCTAAGGATTTTTTTATTTATTCATTCCTTTTCATTTTCTAAGGAATTTATTTTTACGTATTCCTTTATTTACTAAGGATTTTTTTTTATTTTTTTATTCCTTTTATTTTTCTAAGGATTTTTTTATTTATTTATTTCTTTTATTTTTCTAAGGATTTTTTTTATTTTTTCTATTCCTTTAAATTTTCTAAGGAATAAAAACAGGCTATTAATTTATTTATTTATTCCTTTTAATTTTCTAAGGAATGTTTTTATTCATTTATTCCTTTAATTTTCAAAGGAATTTTTTTTATTTATTTATTCCCACACACCCCAAGCCTGTCCCTCAATTTCCACACACCCCAGTCCCCCCCCACAAGCCTGTCCCCCTATTCCCCCCCCCCAAGCCTGTCCCCTATTCCCAAACCCCTTATAATAGGCCTACACACAACACAACACAACAAACATATAATTATCATCTAAGTTCATAATTATGTGTTAAATATTAATAAGGTTTGTACCCCAAAAATGTGTTTATATACAGTACATTATATTATATTATATTATTATGTTCGGTTTAAAGTAACAGCCATTATCAAATATACAACCACATTTTCCTTACATTGTTATATTGTGTAAATAAATTAGTATCATATCAAACTATTATCATACAACAACAACAACACCTTATGTCAACTCAACCAACCCCCTCAATTATTATTATTATTATTATTATTATTATTATTATTATTATTATTATTATTATTATTATGAGGTGGTACAAAATTATACACGTGTTGTTTTATATTACCAAGATATTTACTACGATGGAAGGAAAGTGTTGGTGGATGTTATTATTATTATTATTATTATTATTATTATTATTATTATTCTTATTATCATTATTATTATTATTATTATTATTATTATTATTATTATTATTATTATTATTATTATTATTATTATTATTATTATTATCATTATTACTATTATTATTATTATTATCATCATTATTATTATTATTATTATTATTATTATTATTATTACAGTATTATTATTATTATTATTATTTACCAAGATGGAAGGAAAGTGTGGGTGGATATTATTATTACCGGTATTATTATTATTATTATTATTATTATTATTATTATTATGATGGAAGGAAAGTGTGGGTAGATATTATTATTATTATTATTATTATTATTATTATTACGATGGAAGGAAAGTGTGGGTGATGGATATTTGACTGTGGCTGTACATTAATAATTTTTCTGTGTTGCTAAAACTTGGCAACACAATATAATACTAAGCTAAAAACAACCTTTATAAAGTTAATGTCATTTCTTATATTATTTAACTTGGAAAGCTAAATTTTTCACCTAAATTGTGAAGCCCGTAGTTTAAAAAAATTTGAGGTCCCTTACTGGAGCTCTATGAATTCTCCAAACTACTCCAAGCAACAGATTCCCAGTTAGAAATACTATAGGATCATGTTGGCTGGATTATTTTGGAGGGTTCATAGAGCTCCAGTAAGGGCCCGCAAATTTTTTAAAACCTATAGGCCTAAGTGTTGTATTAATTTTAAATAACCTGAGGCAAAGGCAGCAGTTCCATTACTTGGCAAATGTACTTTAAATATAAACTAAAAATAAACAAATAATACACAACTATAACTACAAAATAAAATGGTCTACAAATACATAACTATAACTATTAACTACAAAATAAAATGGTTTACAAATACATAACTATAACTATTAACTACAAAATAAAATAGTCTATAAATACAAACTATGACTATTAACTACAAAATAAAATGGTCTACAAATACATAACTATAACTATTAACTACAAAATAAGTCTATAAATACATAACTATAACTATTAACTACAAAATAAAATGGTCTATGAATCCAAAATACAAGGACATTATTTTATATTATGCGATATTTAAAATTCTCATAATTATCCGCTAAAACGTAAACGCTACAATTTTTGCCAGGTATAAAAAAAATAAAAAATATAATAAATATACACACACACACACACGCACACACACACACGCACACACACACACACACACACACACGCACATACACACACACACGCACATACACACACACACACACACACACACTCACACACACACACAGTACAAACATTAGGCATTACTGTATGTATGCGAATATTGTTTTTGTTTGTTTTTGTATTTTTTTTGTTTTGTTTACACGAATATAAACAAACAAACAATCCTCTTTGACACGTACATATGAATACGTTGATAACACACATACATACATACACACACACACATACATACATACAGTTAATTGATTACATACATACACACACACACACATACATACATACATACACATACACATACATACATACATTTAATTGATTGCATACATACACACACACAAGTAAGTGAGTGTGTGAGTGAGTGAGTGTGTAAGTGAGTGAGTGAGTGAGTGAGTGAGTGAGTGAGTGAGTGTGAGTGAGTGAGTGAGTGAGTGAGTGAGTGAGTGAGTGAGTGAGTGAGTGAGTGTGTGTGTGTGTGTGTGTGTGTGTGTGTGTGTGTGTGTGTGTGTGTGTGTGTGTGTGTGTGTGTGTGTGTGTGTGTGTGTGTGTGTGTGTGTGAGTGAGTGAGTGAGTGAGTGAGTGAGTGAGTGAGTAAGTGAGTGTGTGTGTGTGTGTGAGTGTGTAAGTGAGTGTGTAAGTGAGTGTGTGTGTGTGTATGTGTGTAGGCATCAACATTTCTATAAAGGTCACCTATTATTTTTTAAGGTCAAAATAAAAAAAAATCAAGGTCAAAATTATAAAAAAAAACTGAAAATTGATAAAATCGCAATAATTTTGATTTGTAGAGATTTTATTTTTATTAGATTTTTTCTGTAATAATTTATGTTCATTTCTGCTTCTGGTGGCACTTGAGTGATGGTCGTATTCTTAAAACTCGACACTTGAGCATTAGGTCCAAAATCAAAGGTAGGGGTCTGTTTGAATTTCGCCGCGCTTTCGCTGTACGAGGGAATGTTTGTTTGTTTGTTTGTTTGTTTGTTGTTTGGAATACTGTAGTTTGTTTGTTTGTTTGTTTGGAGGATTCAGTTACTCCGGAATTATTTACAAACACAAAACTATCCCTCTAAATTAAAAAAATATTATATTGTAAAAAAATTATATACCCGAATTTCAGTACAAATAAATAAACCATAAAATGAACTTAGTCCCCAAAAATAAGTATTCCATAAAATTAATCTCATTGTTGTTGTTGTTGTTGTTATTGTTGTTATTATTGTTGTAGTTGTTATTATTATTATTGTTATTGTTATTATTATTGTTGTTATTGTTGTTGTTGTTGTTATTATTGTTGTTAAGTGATGGAAGATGTTTGTATTTACTGTACTATGTTGATTTATGTTGATTTATGTTGATTTATGATGATTTATGTTGTTTTATGTTGATTTATGTTGATTTATGATGATTTATGTTGATTTATGTTGATTTATGTTGTTTTATGTTGATTTATGTTGATTTATGATGATTTATGTTGATTTATGTTGATTTATGTTGATTTATGATGATTTATGATGATTTATGATGATTTATGTTGATTTATGATGATTTATGTTGATTTATGTTGATTTATGATGATTTATGATGATTTATGTTGATTTATGATGTTTTATGATGATTTATGATGAGGTTTTAAGATTATAGATTTTATTTGTTAGGTTGTATGATGAAGGGTTGTATGTATGTATGTATGTATGAATATTCAGTAATGTATTTATGGAGTATTATTGTATGACTAGGAGTTGTATGTATGTATGATGAAGTTTACATACATACAAACATACATACATACAAACAAACATACATACACCACCATATATACACACATACAAACATACATACATACACCACCATACATACATACATACACCACCAAACAGACACACATACATACATACATACATACACCACCATACATACATACATACACACACACATACATACACACATACATACATACATACAATGGATGGATGTAGTTAAAATATGCTAGGTCACTTTATGTCATGGTGTGTTGTGGTGATATTCAAGAACGTTCATGGTGTATACGATGGTACCTGTACGATGGCTCCATAGACGAACACCACAGCCGTCGTACAGTATCACGCCATCGTATACACCATCAGCGTTCTTGAATATGGACCATAATACGATGATGTAGTATTTACGATGTATAGTACCACACCGTTGTATACACTATCAGCGTTCTTGAATAAGGCGATGTTGTATTTACGATGTATAGTACCACACCGTCGTATACACTATCAGCGTTCTTGAATACGACAGTGTAGTATTTTATGCCGTAGTATAACACTATGGTGTAGTATTTACGATGTATAGTACCACACCACCGTCGTATACACTATCAGCGTTCTTGAATAAGGCGATGTAGTATTTACGATGTATAGTACCACACCGTTGTATACACTATCAGCGTTCTTGAATACCATGGTGGTGTAGTGTGGTGAGGAGTAGTACTATCAACGTTCTTGAATACCATGGTGGTGTAGTGTGGTGGTGGGCGTTCTTGAATACCATGGTGGTGTAGTGTGGTGGTGTAGTGTGGTGGTGGTGATGGTATTCACTATGGACTGTTGTCGGGTACAGCATGGTAGGTGAAGGATCGTGTACGCCACCAAACACACACGTTATAACACACTAACAGTAACAGCAACACACCCAATACCAACGACACACACACACCTGCCAACGAGAAAAAAACGCATAAAATTAATATTCTTTGTGTGTAAAAGTGGAATCAATCAATGTATATTAAAAATGGCAACCTTTTCAAACTTTCAAAAACGCTCATTTTTTTCAATCATTTTTTTCAATTTTTAACGATTTTACTATAAAATGTTTCATCTTCACTATTCCCCAGAGAGGTAGGTAGGTAAGATGTGGGTGGTTGGTAGGTAAGATGTGGGTGGTAGGTAGGTAAGATGTGGGTGGTAGGTAGGTAAGATGTGGGTGGTAGGTAGGTAAGATGTGGGTGGTAGGTAGGTAAGATGTGGGTGGTAGGTAGGTAAGATGTGGGTGGTAGGTAGGTAAGATGTGGGTCGTAGGTAGGTAAGATGTGGGTGGTAGGTAGGTAAGATGTGGGTGGTAGGTAGGTAAGATGTGGGTGGTAGGTAGGTAAGATGTGGGTGGTAGGTAGGTAAGATGTGGGTCGTAGGTAGGTAAGATGTGGGTGGTAGGTAGGTAAGGTAAGAAAATATGTTTGAGTATTTTATTATTGCTATTATTATTATTATTGTTGTTAATATTTATTATTACAAAAACAGATACACAATCTGGTAATATTATAATCAATCAACAACCTGTTAAAAAATAAAACAAAGTACAGAGGAAACAATAACAATAACAACAACAACAACAATAACAACAACTTCTAGGATAAAAAAAATATACACTCCAAAACATTAAATATACCAATGTTTTATTTTTATTTTTATTTTTATTTTAATAATTATATTTAGGTCGTCATGCACAAAATTATTTCCCACATATAGTTTTTGTCAAATTTTAATATATTGGTGTTTGGAGGAATTAATTAAGGGGGTGTGGGAGTAGGGGACAGGCTTGGGGGTTTTTTGGGGGGTGCGGGAGTAGGGGACAGGCTTGGGGGGTTTTGGGGTGTGTGGGAGTAGGGAACAGGCTTAGGGGGTTTGGGGGGGTTGCGGGAATTGGGGACCGGCTTTCTACACCTCCCCTCGCCCACCCCAAGCCTGTCCCCCTATTCCCGCACCCCCCCAAGCCTGTCCCCCTATTCCCACACACCCCCAGTTCCCCCCAAGCCTGCCCCCTATTCCCACCCCCCCTTAATGATCGGGTTATCATGCCATCGGTTACACTATCAACGTCCTTGCATCATGCCATCGGTTACACTATCAACGTTCTTGCATAGTGTCACTCACCATGGTAGTGTCAACCCGCGGGCATCGTCAATACCATCAAATGTGGTTCTTGCATATGATCCATAGTTCACTCACCCGTGCCGAATACCAGTGCCGGGTGCGTCGTGGCGTGGCACTCCTTGGTCCAGTCATCCGGCACCACCACACCCGCCAGAGAGAGCCAGGTGTCAAGGGGGCACACTTTACGGCACCCGGGGAGTGTCAAGGAGTGAGGGGGAGTGGCCAGGCTAGAGTCATTCATTAGGTACATCTGACAATGACAGAAATATTAACAAAGTATTATATGACAAGGAATGAAAAATGGACAAATTATTATTAACAACAACGGAAATATGGACAAATTATTATCTGACAAGGAATGGAAATATGGACAATTATTATATGACAAGGAATGGAAAATGGACAAATTATTATTATATATCTGACAACAATGGAAAAATGGACAAATTATTATATGACAAGGAATGAAAAATGGAAAAACATCTGACAACAACGGAAATATTAACAAAGTATTATTATACATCTGACAACAATAGAAATATTAACAAAGTATTATATGACAAGGAATGAAAATATGGAAAAATTATTATATGACAAGGAACGGAAAAATAGAAAAATTATTTAATGACAAAGGAACGGAAATATGGACAAATTATTATTATATATCTTACAACAATGGAAATATGAACAAATTATTATCTGACAAGGAATGAAAATGGAGAAATTATTGTATACATCGTACAAAAACCGAAATATTAACAAATTATTATCTGACAAGGAATGAAAAATGGAAAAACATCTTACAACAACAGAAATATGAACAAATTATTAGGGAGGAGGAACACAAACATACAGACACACACACACACACAGAGAGAGAGAATAAATTAACAGTACTGTATCATTAACAAACACACACACAAAAACAGAGAGAGAGAGAGAGAGAGAGAGAATAAATTAACAGTACTGTATCATTAACACAAACACACAGACATAGACACAGACACACACACAAATATAGACATAGACACAGACACACACACAAACACAAGACACACACACACACCTTGACGAAGCGCTGTCCATTAATATTGTGGAGTTCTAATATAAAGGTAGTAGCATAGGGAGGAGAAACACAAACATACACACACACACACACACACAGAGAGAGAGAGAGAGAGAGAATAAATTAACAGTACTGTATCATTAACAAACACACACACACAGACCTTGACGAAGCGCTGTCCATTGATATTGTGGAGTTCTATGATAAAGGTAGTAGCATAGGGAGGAGAAACACAAACAAACAGACACACACACACACACAGAGAGAGAGAGAGAATAAATTAACAGTACTGTATCATTAACAAACACACACACACACCTTGACGAAGCGCTGTCCATTAATATTGTGGAGTTCTATGATAAAGGTAGTAGCATAGGGAGGAGGAACACAAACATACACACACACACACACACAGAGAGAGAGAGAGAGAGAGAGAGAGAGAGAGAGAGAATAAATTAACAGTATCATTAACAAACACACACACACACACACACCTTGACGAAGCGCTGTCCATTGATATTGTGGAGTTCTATGATAAAGGTAGTAGCATAGGGAGGAGGAACACAAACATACAGACACACACACACACAGAGAGAGAGAGAGAGAGAATAAATTAACAGTACTGTATCATTAACAAACACAAACACACACACCTTGACGAAGCGCTGTCCATTGATATTGTGGAGTTCTATGATAAAGGTAGTAGCATAAGGAGGAGAAACACAAACACACACACACACAGAGAGAGAGAGAGAGAGAATAAATTAACAGTACTGTATCATTAACAAACACATACACACCTTGACGAAGCGCTGTCCATTAATATTGTGGAGTTCTAATATAAAGGTAGTAGCATAGGGAGGAGGAACACAAACATACAGACACACACACAGAGAGAGAGAGAGAGAGAATAAATTAACAGTACTGTATCATTAACAAACACACACACACACACACACCTTGACGAAGCGCTGTCCATTGATATTGTGGAGTTCTATGATAAAGGTAGTAGCATAGGGAGGAGGTACACCATTATAAACCCCCAGTCCTTGCATCAGTACAGCCAGGGTGGTGTCGTGGCCGGAGTACATGTGCATCCGGGCGGGGGAAGATGCGTTGTTGGCTCGTGTACGCATGTTGTCACTCATCTCCTTAATCAGTGGTCCTAGGGGTGAGGGAGAATGGGGTGAGGGGTGATTATGAGGGGTGGGGAGATGGGGGAGATGAAGAGAAAGGGGTGGGGATGAGGGAGATGAAGAGAAGGGGTGGGGATGGGGGAGATGAAGAGAAGGGGTGGGGATGGGGGAGATGAAGAGAAGGGGTGGGGATGGGGGATTATGAGGGGGAAGGGGTGGGGATGGGGGAGATGAAGAGAAGGGGTGGGGATGGGGGATTATGAGGGAGAAGGGGGTGGATTAGGAAGGAGAGAAGGGGTGGGGATGGGGGAGATGAAGAGAAAGGGTGGGGATGGGGGAGATGAAGAGAAGGGGTGGGGATGGGGGATTATGAGGGGGAAGGGGGTGGATTATGAGGGAGAGAAGGGGTGGAGAAGGGATTAGGAGAGAAGGGGTGGAGAAGGAAGGAGAGAAGGGGTGGAGAAGGGATTAGGAGAGGGAGGAGAGGATTTAGGAGGTAGGAGGGGGATTATGAGGGAGAGAGGAGGATTATGAGGGAAAAGGGGGGTTGTATGATGTGTTGAGAGAGTATAATACACCCTGCATATACAATTGACTAACTAACCAACTAACTAACTACCTAACTGACTAACTGACCTGCACGTAGTCGTTTAAGTTGAGGCGTCATGGCGGCCATCTTGAAACTAAATGAAGCCAATTCCTTCATTTGTGGCATCACTTTCTGAGCCCACGCTGGTATAGTCAGGTTATAAAGAGACTGTAAGAGAAAATATATTAAACTTATAAATATTAAAATATTATTCAAATAATAATAATAATAATAATAATAATCCCTTTCTTAGGCCTACCTCAATGTACAATATGTCATGAAAAAACAATAATAATAATAATAAAAATCCGGTTGCTAGGCCTACCTCAATGTACAAAGTGTCGTGTAGATAGTCGACACTGATAATGGTGGTTATATTATCATGGGTGTGTTTGGAGAGATATGGGAACAGTTGAGCATTAGCCTTCATCACTGCCATCACCTCGGGTAGCTTAGCCTCGAGGGCGAGCTCCTCCTTCACCCTCGGACAGCTCAAGTCAACACTCATTAACTGCACGGAAAAAATAAATAATAATAATAATAATAATAAATAGATAGATAGACATAGAGAGAGATTGAGATAGAGAGAGAGATAGATAGATAGAAGAGAGATTGAGAAAGAGAGACATAGAGAGAGAGAAGTAGATAGATAGATAGAGAGAGACAAAGAGATAGATAGACATAGAGAGAGAGATTGAGATAAAGAGATAAATAGACATAGAGAGAGAAATAGAGAGAGAGAAAGATACTATAATCAGTATTTGTTGTGATAAAACTTAAGACTTACCTCAAGTTTATACACACACACACACATACTGTATATATTAAAACATACACTTTTGTAATAATAATAATAATAATAATAATAATAATAATAATACAGTAATAATAATAGTACAGTAATAACAATAATAATAATACAGTAATAATAATAATAAAACAGTAATAATAATAATAATAATAATAATACAATAATAATAATAATACAATAATAATAATAATAATAACAATAATAATAATAATAATAATAAAACAGTAATAATAATAATAATAATACAGTAATAATAATTTTGTTTGTTTACATTGGAGTGCCTTGATTCCTCCAAAGTATGCCAGGAAACAACAAACACGACACACAGATGAACAAACATAATGGTGTTTGTTGTTGTTGTTGTTGTTTGGATTGGTTTGTTTGCTCCAGATTTACCAACAACAACAACAATAACAACAAACAAACACCATTATTTGTGTTTATAAAAGTGAATTACCAGCTTAAACACTTTCTTCCTTTCTCTCTCTCTCTCTCTGTGTCTCTATCTCTATCTCTATTTGTCTCTGTCTCTATCTCTATCTCTCTGTTTCTATCTGTATTTGTCTCTGTCTCTATTTGTCTCTGTCTCTATCTCTATCTCTCTGTTTCTATCTGTATTTGTCTCTGTCTCTATCTATATTTGTCTCTGTCTCTCTCTCTATCTCTATTTGTCTCTGTCTCTATCTCTCTGTTTCTATCTCTATTTGTCTCTGTCTCTCTGTTTCTATCTATATTTGTCTGTCTCTATCTCTCTCTCTCTCTCTCTCTCTACTCACACCATCTCTCTTCCTCTCTCTCTCTCTCTCTCTCTCCCTCTCCTCACACATTAACACCATACCACCTCACCATATCATAAAATAAACACCATTCATTATCATATCCCACACTCTCCTTCACTATATTTACAAGTTCACTATATTTACACTATGATATAAGAATATGAATTTAGTAGATGAAATAGATTAGATTTGGGGATGAAAAATGACCGCTTATAGCCCTGAAAGTTGATAGATAGATAGATAGATGGATGGATGGATGGATGGATGGATGGATGGATGGATGGATGGATGGATGGATAGATGGATGGATGGATAGATGGATAGATAGATAGATAGATAGATAGATAGATAGATAGATAGATAGATAGACAGATAGACAGATAGATAGATAGATGGATAGATGGATAGATAAATAGATAGATGGATAGATAAGTCAAATAACCTAACCTTTTCATAACCTAACCTAACCTAACCTAACCTAACCTAACCTAACCTAACCTAACCTAACCTAAGCCTCACCTAAGCCTCACCTAACCTAACCTAACCTAACCTAACCTAAGCCTCACCTTATCTGAGTCAAGAGGGACTGTATTTATAGGTGTAGGTAGCCAAGGCAGGTCGTCCTCAAACCTCTCGTCTACCTGGTCTGGCCGGTAGAAGGCGGCCAGGTTACACGCGGCCGACATGAGGGTTCGGTCCACGTCGGTGCTACGGACCGTCACCTCACCCGGCTGCCAACGACGGCTGATGAATCCACCGTATCTCAGTCTCAACCATCTCCCCAGTTTGTAGTGCATCGCCTTACCTTTCTGAAAAATATATCATAAATAATAATGATAAATAATAATAATAATACTGTAATAATAATAATGCATCGCCTTACCTTTCTGTAAATTAATAATAAATAATAATAATAAATAATAATACAGTAATTATAGTCCATCGCCTTACCTTTCTGAAAATAAATGATAAATAATAATAATAATAATAATATTAATGCATCGCCTTACCTTTCTGGAAATATATGATAAATAATAATAATAATAATAATAATAATAATAGTGAATCGCCTTACCTTTCTGGAAATATATGATAAATAACAATAAATAATAATAATATGGTAAATATTACCATATTGACACAAGATAGGGTAATAGTTTGTTTACATTGACAAGATAGGGTAATAGTTTGTTTACATTGACAAGAGAAAAGTAATATTTTGCTTACATTGACAAGAGAAAAGTAATATTTTGTTTACATTGACAAGTAATATTTGGTTTACATTGACAAGTAATAGTTTGTTTACATTGACAAGTAATATTTTGTTTACATTGACAAGTAATAGTTTGTTTACATTGACAAGTAATAGTTTGTTTACATTGACAAGACAGGGTAATATAGTAGTTTTGTTTACCTTAGTGAGTTGACCGAGTCCGTTTGGCCAGAGGCTTGGGTCTGTATGTATGTCGGTGGAGTAGAGGGTGACGGGGGAGCGGTCGCCATGACGATATAACTACAACGACGACACACCAATGGTCACCGGGGGGGGGCGGGGCGGGGAGTGTGTCGGGGGGCAGCAGCGGCGGCACCAACGCACGCACACACACACACGCAGAAAATAAACATGAAAAAAACAAATTTAATATTAGTTTTGATATAATAATCACCAACACACACACACACACACAGAAAATAAACAAGTATAAACAAAATTAATATTAGTTTTGATATAATAACTAACACACACACACACACACACGCAGAAAATAAACATGAAAAAAACAAAATTAATATTAGTTTTGATATAATAACTAACACACACACACACACACACACACGCAGAAAATAAAGAAAAAAACAAAATTAATATTAGTTTTGATATAATAACTAACACACACACACACACACATGCAGAAAATAAACAAGAGAAAAACAAATTTAATATTAGTTTTGATATAATCACCAACGCACACACACACACACGCAGAAAATAAACATGAAAAAAACAAAATTAATATTAGTTTTGATATAATCACCAACGCACACACACACACACAGATGACAAGGAGAGGGTAAGGAAAATAAATAAATAAATAAATAAATAAATAAATAAATAATAATAATAATAACAATCATAATAACAATATTAATAATAATAATAACAATATTAATAATAATAATAACAATAATAATAATAAAAAAAAAAATAATAATAATAATAATAATAAAAATAACAATAATAATAATAATAAAAAATGTTATTAATTATCGATTAAATGCGAAAGTGGGTTCTTGCTAGTATTAACTGTTTATGAAGAGCAATCATCATTATTTTTATAACTTAACAATCACAGTATTCTTTTAATCTCCAACTCTATTCAGCACACGTGTGTTGACTAGCCTGCCTTGCCAATCAATAACCACCAACTGTTACACTATTTCAACACCTGTTAAAATAAGCAGTATATACAGTATAGAGAAAATTATTTACAGTATAGAGAAACTTATTTACAGTATATACAGTATAAAGAAACTTATTGACAGTATAAAGAAACTTATTTACAGTATATAGAAACTTATTTACAGTATATACAGTATAGAGAAACTTATTTACAGTATAAAGAAACTTATTTACAGTATATACAGTATAGAGAAATTTATTTACAGTATATACAGTATAAAGAAACTTATTTACAGTATATACAGTATATAGAAACTTATTTACAGTATATACAGTATAGAGAAAATTATTTACAGTATATACAGTATAGAGAAAATTATTTACAGTATATACAGTATAGAGAAAATTATTTACAGTATATACAGTATATAGAAACTTATTTACAGTATATACAGTATAGAGAAACTTATTTACAGTATATACAGTATAGAGAAACTTATTTACAGTATATACAGTATATAGAAACTTATTTACAGTATATACAGTATAGAGAAACTTATTTACAGTATTTACAGTATATAGAAAATTATTTACAGTATATATAGTATAGAGAAAATTATTTACAGTATATACAGTATAGAGAAACTTATTTACAGTATATACAGTATAGAGAAACTTATTTACAGTATATACAGTATAGAGAAACTTATTTACAGTATATACAGTATAGAGAAACTTATTTACAGTAAAGAGAAATTTATTTACAGTATATACAGTATAGAGAAACTTATTTACAGTATATATAGTATAGAGAAAATTATTTACAGTATATATATTACATTCTCATCCTCACTCCAAAAATATTAATTATTTTACATTCTAAGACACATTTCTTTTATGGCATTTTCTTCGGAAAAGCCCCATTTCCTAGATAGGTCATATTCAAATGGGGCATTTTGGAATTAGCCTGACCTTACCTTACCTGACCTAGACCACAGCAGACAACCGGGACCTAACCTGTACAAACTACCGGGACCTAACCTGTACAAACTACCGGGACCTAACCTGTACAAACTACCGGGACCTAACCAGTACAAACTACCGGGACCTAACCTGTACAAACTACCGGGACCTAACCTGGGCAAACTACCGGGACCTAACCTGTACAAACTACAGGGACCTAGCCAGATCTGGCAACACTGCTACAAAACGGGAATAGTTTAGATAAACACCAAAAATTATACGAATGTTAAAAAAAATAAACCATAATAAAAAATTTAAAAACACATCTTTTGCTGAATGTTACGACGGTAAAAATTTACAATAGTGCCTCCAAATTTTTTTTTTTTTTTTTTTTTTGTGAAATGTTTTACAGCCACCCTAACCAACCTAACCTGACCTGACCTAACCCTAACAACCTTCAGTCCTAACCCTAACAACCTTCTAGAACATCAGTGCGCGGTGCATACATGAAATTTTATATTGTGACGAAACCAAATCCGAGCACCAACTTAAACCTTCATGACGGTATTGTATATATAATTAACTATTATGTTTGTATATTGATATTAAAATGTAATTGGAGGCGTGCTTATAAACTTATAGCCCCAAGCCTGTCCCCCTACTCCCGCACCCCCCAAAACCCCTGCTGGTGGACTGGGGCCTCTACAAATTATATCTTATTGACACATAAACAAGTAAATATATAAATAAACACATTACGTAATTTTAGACATATAATAAACATCACATATATTATCTTTTTAAGGCATAATAATGAATACCTACGTTATTTAGGCATATAATAAAATCACATATTACGTTTTTGTGAAAATATTTAGTTTTTAAACATAATAAACATCACATATTACGTGTTTTTTTATGAAAATAATACGTTTTTTAGGCATAAAATCACATATTACGTTTTTAGGCATATAATAAACATAACTTATTACGTTTTTTGTGTGAAAATATTACGTTATTTTGTGAAGATTTTAAATTTTTAGACATATAAATAAACATCCCATATTGCGTTATTTTATATAAATAGATATTTATATACTCACCATTTGGACTAATTCTAAGGTTCCATTATATTCAGGGGCACCATAGCCAGGACGGATTAAAAAACATGTAAAAAATACCACTAAAATACCATAAAAAAGGTCCGGAAGGCAACACATGTTATCTCTTCCAGGTCAAGGCAGTAAATGTAAACAAAGCCTCAGGGACCACCTCGTGTTAAGCTCCTCCCACTCTAGTCTAGGATTGGTTCAACTCGTGTTTGGCTCCTCCTACTCTAGTCTATGATTGGTTGAGCTCGTGTTTGGCTCCTCCTACTCTAGTGTCTGATTGGTTGAGCTCGTGTTTACCTCCTCACACTCTCGTCGCTGATTGGTCAATTTTACGGGGATAACGAGGGTATTTTATTTATTTTATGATTATTATTATTATTTACTTGTATTTACTTTTGTCAATAACGAGACTATATATTTTGTGTTATTTAATTTATGGTATTTTTTTTATTATTATTTTTACTTCTTTCAACGTTGTAATTTTGATTCACTATTGTTTTTAGTACTTCACAGTAGTCCCGAAACTTTGCTACATTTTTTTTTCTTTTTTAATATCATGTTAATTTGTAAAAAAAAAATATATATAGTTATGATGGAATTATCTTCACTACTCCACTTCTTGAACCGTCCCATTTAATTTCTATCATTTACCCTTTTATCTTCCTCGGGCGGTAAATGACCTCACTGTTGCGGCACCATGACCTATATATACACAGGGGTAGTGATGATGTGTACAGTACTGTAGTTGAGATGTATGTACAGTCAGCACCATAAGTTTCCACCTATGTATATATTAGCTATAGTACTCATATAATTATTATTATTATTATTATTATAAGTTGGCTTCATCACCATTGACAATATATTACACACCCTATAAACAACAACAACAACAACAACAGTAGTACAAAACCAGGCATTACTGTACTGTACTGTACTGTAATGGCGAGACGCGTTACCTCAGGCTACAAAATAACAAACAATAGTACAAGTCAATTTTTATTTACTCCATAAATATCTTATGTACATACAATACGAACCATCACTTCTAAAGAAAAAAAAAACTGGGCTGGAATTTTGACAAGCACGAAAGAAAAAGTCAATTAATTTATTTTAGGCTTGAGAAACAAACAAACAAAAAAATACACAGAAACTCCCAAATGTAAATAAATGTACAGTTGGCAAATATAGTATTGAAACTTCTCTTAGGATAGTTATGGTTAGGGGGTGAAGGAGTAGGGGACAGGCTAGGGGTGGTTTAGGGGGGTGCAGGAGTAGGGGGACAGGCTTGAGGGGTGTAGGAGTAGGGGTCAGGCTTGAGGGGTGTAGGAGTAGGGGTCAGGCTTGGGGGGTGCAGGAGTAGGGGGACAGGTTTGGGGGGTGCAGGAGTAGGGGGTGCGTGAACAAGGGACAGGCTTTCTACCCCCCAAGCCTGTCCCCTATTCCTGCACCCCCCTAACCCCCACCCTCCATTAGAAAATAATTATAATACAAAACAGAATGGTATTAAAATTTGCATCTACTTCTTTTTCAAACCCGAATGTTTTTTAGATACAAAACATTCCTTCAATAATTAATATATTCAACCAACCACAAATTTCAACGATAATTATAGAAAATGTTGATACCAAACAGAATGGTATTAAAATTTGTATTTACTGTACAACTTCTTTTTCAAACCCAAATGAATGTTGTTTTCTAAATACTTAAAATATTCCTTCAATAAATCTACGGTACAATTTCTTTTTCAAACCCAAATGAATGTTGTTTTCTAAATACTTAAAATATTCCTTCAATAAATCTACGGTACAATTTCTTTTTCAAACCCAAATGAATGTTGTTTTCTAAATACTGTACAGTACGTGAAAATAATATTCCTTCAAAATAATTAATTCATTCAATCAACCACAAATTTCAATAATGATTAGAAAATTAGACAAAACAGAATGATACTAAAATTTGCATCTACCGTACAACTTGTTTTCTAAATACATAAAAATAATATTCCTTCAATAATATATAATTAATTCCTTCATTCAACCACAAGTTTCGCCGATAATTTAGGGGGGCGTGGGAGTAGGGGACAGGCTTGGGGTTTTTTTGGGGGGTGCGGGAGTATGGACACAGGCTTGGGGGGGTTAGGGGGATTGCGGGAATAGGGGACAAGCTTTCTACCCCTCCCCCCCACCCACCCCAAGCCTGTCCCCCTACTCCCGCACCCCCCTAAAAAACCCAAGCCTGTCCCCCTACTCCCGCACCCCCCAAAAATACTCCAAGCCTGTCCCCTAATTACCACACCCCATTAAGAACAACGACACAACGACTTTCCAACACGACAACAAATATTAACACTATCAACAAACTAACTAGGGTAGCTATTAATTATTGACCTCAACTCATTAATTAGATTTCTGGTAGTAGTAGTAGTGGTAGTGGTTGTAGTAGTAGTGTTGGTAATACAGTAGTAGTAGTAGTAGTAGTAGTAGTAGTAGTAGTAGTAGTGGTGGTTGTAGTAGTAGTAGCAGTGGTAGTGTAGTAGTAATAGCAGTAGGAGTAATAATAGTAGTAGTAGTAGTGATGGTAGCAGTAGTAGTAGTAGTAATAATAGTAATAAGTAATTTCTTTTCTTTTGTGCTACGATATTTTTAATCAACATGGAAGAAGCAGTAGCAGTTTTGGAATGTCAAGTTTTGTCTTATAATCAATATCCTACAACAAGTTCAATTAAAATGGGGACAGCCAAGTACAGCGTTGATTAATCCGAGGCAAATAAATTCTCCAAACTACTCCGGAGAAACAGACAACCATTATTTATTAGTTAATCTGTTTGTTTTTTTGTTTCCTGGCATACCTTGGAGGAACCGTGTTGAGACAAATAATTCCTTCAAACTACTCCGGGGAAACAGAAACCAATTATTCTTTAGTTAATCTGGTTTTGTTTTTGTTGCGTGGTATACTTTGGAGGAATCAAGGCACTCCAATGTATGTATGTATCAAACGTGTACTGTTCTGTTCCCTTAATTCATACACTTACTGCTTTACCTTGCCTCTTTTCCTTACTCTTGTTTCTGTTTATTAATCTATTCATCTATCCTCATTTTCCACCTTCTATTTCCCTCTATTCTATCCATCTATTCCATCTATCCATGTTTCTCTTTACATATCCATTCTCTTCTCCACCTCCACACACACACACAAACACACTCTCTCTCCACCTTCTACTTTCCCTCTATTCTATCCATCTATTCCATCTATCCATGCTTCTCTTCACATATCCCTTCTCTTCTCCACCTCCACACACACACACAAACACTCTCTCTCTCCACCTTCTACTTCCCCTCTTTTCTCTCCACCTCCACACACACACACATACACACTCTCTCTCCACCTTCTACTTTCCCTCTATTCTATCCATCTATTCCATCTATCCCTTCTTTTCTCCACCTCCACACACACACACAAACACACTCTCTCTCCACCTTCTACTTTCCCTCTATTCTATCCATCTATTCCACATATCCCTTCTCTTCTCCACCTCCACACACACACACACACTCTCTCTCCACCTTCTACTTTCCCTCTTTCCTCTCCACAAACACACTCTCTCTCCACCTTCTACTTTCCCTCTATTCTATCCATATATTCCATCTATCCATGCTTCTCTTTACATATCCCTTCTCTTCTCCACCTCCACACACACATACAAACACACTCTCTCTCCACCTTCTACTTTCCCTCTATTCTATCCATCTATTCCATCTATCCATTCTTTTCTCCACCTCCACACACACACACAAACACACTCTCTCTCCACCTTCTACTTTTCCTCTATTCTATCCATCTATTCCATCTATCCCTTCTTTTCTCCACCTCCACACACAAACACAAACACACTCTCTCTCCACCTTCTACTTTCCCTCTATTCTATCCATGTTTCTCTCCACATATCCCTTCTCTTCTCCACCTCCACACACACACACACACACTCTCTCTCCACCTAACCGTTCGTTCGTTGGTTGGTTGGTTTAGTTGTCGAACTTTCGGTTGGGGTTTGCGCCGAACAGCATAGAACGTATCTCCGGCAGCATCTGTTGTGCCAGCATCTCCAGTCGGGCCTCCAGGGTGTTGGAGATTTTGATACGGTTGCCGGGCGTCACCAGTTCAATCCCACCACAGCTGATAATTGAAAGATGGAGATGCGATGTCAATTATTATTATTATTATTAATATTATTATTAATATTATTATTATTATTATTATTATTTTTTTTTTTTTTTTTTTTTTTTTGGTATACTGTACTATACCTTACTCCCCCCCACCCTAGCCTGTCCCCCTATTTCCACACCCCCTTAAATCTTTATACGGTTGCCGGGCGTCACCAGTTCAATCCCACCACAGCTGATAATTGAAAGATGGAGATGCGAAGTCAATTATTTTATTATTAACTGAAATTAACGGACGGAGATGCGATGTCAATTTTTTTTTTTTTTTTTTTTATGGTATACTGGTCCCTATTCCCACATCCTCTTAACCCCCCCCCAAGCCTGTCCCCTACTCCCACACCCCCCGTCTTAATACGGTTGCCGGGAGACACAAATTGAAAGATGGAGATGCGATGTCAATTATTATTATTATTTTTTTTTTTTTTGTGGATGGTATACTCTTCCCCTTTATTCCCAAACCCCCCACCCCCTAAATCCCCACATCAAGCCTGTCCCCTATTCCCACCCAACCCCCAAGCCTGTCCCCCTATTCCCACACACCCCATCCAAAGTCTGTCTCCCTACTCCCAAACCCCCAAGCCTGTCCCCTACTCAAACAACCCCCATACCCCACTACACCCCTTACTCCTACACCCCCCTAAACCCCCCACACCCCAAGCCTGCCCCCACTTAAATTAAAAAAAACTCACATTTCGGCGGGTAGGAAGTTAGCCGTGTCAATCTCAAGTTTGCATTTGCGTCCTGAGAGTTGATTGTAGGACTGTAGGGCGGAGGGGAAGGCAGCCTCCACCGCCGACTGGTCCTCACGACGGCAACGCACGAACAAACCCTTCTCCATCAGCTGTTGTAATGAAGGGGGGGGGGGGGGGGATTAGACTTACACACACACGCAAACAACAATATAATACACACACACACACACACAAATAACAATATAATACACACACACACACACACAAACAACAATATAATACACACACACACACACACACAACAATATAACACACACACACACACACAAACAACAATATAATACACACACACACACACAAACAACAATATAACACACACACACACACACAAACAACAATATAACCCCCCCCCCACACACACAAACAACAATATAACCCACACACACACACACAAACAACAATATAATACACACACACACACACACATAAACAACAATATAATACACACACACACACACACACAACAATATAACCCACACACACAAACAACAATATAATACATACACACACACACACACAAACAACAATATAATACACACACACACACACACACAAACAACAATATAATACACACACACACACACACACAAACAACAATATAATACACACACACACACACACACAAACAACAATATAATACACACACACACACACACACAAACAACAATATAATACACACACACACACACACACAAACAACAATATAATACACACACACACACACACACAAACAACAATATAATACACACACACACACACACACAAACAACAATATAATACACACACACACACACACACAAACAACAATATAATACACACACACACACACACACAAACAACAATATAATACACACACACACACACACACAAACAACAATATAATACACACACACACACACACACAAACAACAATATAATACACATACACACACACAACAATATAATACACACACACACACACAAACAACAATATAACACACACACACACACACAAACAACAATATAATACATACACACACACACACACACAACAATATAACCCACACACACACACACACAAACAACAATATAATACATACACACACACACACACACACACAAACAACAATATAATACACATACACACACAAACAACAATATAATACACACACACACACACAAACAACAATATAACCCCCCCCAACACACACACAAACAACAATATAACCCCCCCCCACACACACACAAACAACAATATAATACAAAATAAACAAATAACATCAATAAATATAACCTTAACTAACCTGACATAGTCCCTGAGTAATAAGTAGACTAAGTAGCCTGTTGTAGGAAGCTCTATCCTTAGTTACAATGTGAAGCTTTTGTTGTGCTTCATGGAGTACGTTTCTAATGTGAGCTTCTTGGGCCTTTAATACCTCCAGCCGAGACTTGTTCAGGAGATTGGAGGCTCCGCTGTAAAGGTAAAGGATTAATTAAGGACCCTGTGATCGTGTAAGAAAATCGTGTAAGAAAATCGTGTAAGAAAATCGTGTAAGAAAATTGTGTAAGAAAATCGTGTAAGAAAATTGTGTAAGAAAATCGTGTAAGAAAATCGTGTAAGAAAATCGTGTAAGAAAATCGTGTAAGAAAATTGGAGTCTTCTGATTCCTCCTAACTATGCCACCAAACAAGCTCCTTCCATATAAGTTGTGTTTCGTGGCAATATTTGAAGGACTCGTTTACCTCCAATTTTCTGACTACAACACATGGTCTCTTAATATGTATAAAGGCGTTACATACGGTAGCTAATATTACATAGACATAATGTTATATATACTCTCCTTTTTATATATTATTATTATTATTATTATTATGATTATCCCCTAAATTAAGTTGGTATCACTGGGTAGTACATTCTCCTCTTTTTTTATTACAGGTTAGGTTGGTGAAGGGGTCGCATAAAGTGAATTTTGCATAGAGTATATTGTACATTTCCATAACAAATAATGGTATACAGTGTATATATATATATATATATATTTGGCGGGAACTTTAACTTGAAAAATGGAGCCTCCTTGTTCCTGTTATTTTAAGAGTTCGTGTAAATTGCATTTATTTAATTTTTTTCATGATACGCACTACAGTATTTCAAATTTGCATAATTTAAACTCGCATAAAAAGAGAGGAGAGTGTACATAGCTATATTATGTAACTACTGTATACCAATATTACATAGCAATATTAATATTACATAATTATATTAATATTACATAATTATATTAATATTACAGTACATAACTATATTACGTAATTATACAGTACCAATATTACATAGCTATATTAATATTATATACGGTAGCTATATAAATACATACCTATATCAATATTACATAGCTTTATCAATATTATATATACACACATTTATTTACTCATATTTACATTAACCTTCCTAATCTTTACAACAACACATTCATATACACACATTCATTTACTCATATTTACATTAACATTCCTACTCATTACAATACATTCATATATTCACATTTATTTACTCATATTTACATTAACCTTCCTATTCTTTAAAACATTTATTTACTCATATTTACATTAACTTTCCTACTCTTTAAACACAATTATTTGCTCATACTTCCTAATCTATACAACAACACATTTACACACACATTTATTTACTCATATTTATTATTCATCTCTAATATTTATACATGTATCCATTCATTCATCCTCATTTTATTATCATTTTAAATGTATTATGTATATTTTCAGCCTATCAGCTGCCATTTACCAATAAACCGTATATTATTATTATTATTATTTTATTATTATATTTACATTAACTTTCCTACTCTTTATAACACACTCACATTTTCTTATTAAGTTCCACCTGTTTTTCCTTCCTCTCGTAATACTCTATAATTTTGAGTCGGTTTTGTTGTACGAGTCGACCTTTCTCAATGGTGAATTCCTCCTCTGCTCGGGCGTCGATCTCCTCGGCTTTCTCATTGGCCTCCTGTTCAATGAAGGCCATCATGTGGTGGATCTGTACACAGGAAAAGGGAAAAAACATTACACTACTTGTTATTTTAAAAAGGAGAAATGTGTTACAGAATTAGGTCAATTTTTACAAGTTGCCACAATAGGATTTCACTGGAATTTTTTTATTACCTAGAAGAATTTAGTGTGACTACCAGGACCTAACCTGGGCAGACTACCGGGACCTAACCTGGGCAGACTACCAGGACCTAACCTGGGCAGACTACCGGGACCTAACCTGGGCAGACTACCGGGACCTAACCTGGGCAGACTACCGGGACCTAAACTGTGCAGACTACCGGGACCTAACCAGGACAGACTACCGGGACCTAACAAGGACAGACTACCGGGACCTAACCTGGGCAGACTACAGGGACCTAACTTGGGCAGACTACAGGGACCTAACTATAAGAGGTAACTACTGTTATGCAGCATTTGCAGAATAAATGGTATATAGAAAAGTGGTTTGTAATAGTGAAATATAAACACTGGTAATAGTAAAATTTTTGAAATCGAGTTGTGGCAACTTGTAAAAATATTCCTTATTCTGTAATAATACTTTAGGTTAGGTTTAGGTCAGGTCAGGTCAGGTCAGACTAATATCCAAATTATGTTTGTATAACGGGGAATATCTCGAAAATAGGGACATTCCGAGACAAACACCATAGATGAAAAGTGTGTTAGAATGGTCCAAAATAGAGAATAATTATACGAAAATAAACAATATAAGTTAGTGAACACAATACTTCTCGAAATTTACCGAAAAATAAACGTATTGTACATTACATTTTTAATTAATGATAATATATAGGGTCGTATGCAAGAACATCCTTAGTGCATACGATAGCGTGGTACCGATACGATAACTCAACAGATATTTATAATCTATGGAGCCATCGTACCGGTAACAAACCATCGTATACACCACAAAATAATGATCTTCTTGAATATGCCCCTATCCATATTTCAAACATCAATATATTAATGTTTTACCATAATTATTATTTATTTAAATATATTAGTGTATAATTAAGGTGTTTATTTACCTGTTTCTGTACATCTGCATCGCTGAGAGCCATTTTGTCGGTATTTAAGACACAAAATATGTAATTATTAAGCGAATATAAGACAGCTGACAGGTCGATGGTACAAGGTGCAGACAACAACAATCATATGACAACCAAAATCAATTCAAAGTCTTAATTATTTACTTTATACCATAACATAAATACTAACTCAATTAATAATATATACATGATAAAATATACTATTAGTTTTATATGTAGATTTATCATACATTGCTTTGTTTTATTTATTTAATGAGATAAAAATGAGTAATACAATAGTTTTTGATATCACGAGACTCCCCCACAGTGTTGCCAAGTCTGCTTGGCGAAATTTCCCCAAATTTCAACAACAGAAGAATTTCCCTTTTTACCTCAACTTTAATATCAGGCTCATTAAATCAGAATTTCCCTGCTTTACTTCAATAATTCCCCGTTAACCCCTGAAGATAGTCATACATTTACCATCAATTTCCCCTTGTTTACACTTGAAAATTTGCCATCTTCATATTTCGTCTGATAGACATTTTTCTAATTACCCCATTGGTTCACCTCTAATTTTCCATGTCTAGAGAAATTTCTCCATATTTGGCATCACTGAGCAATCATATGACAATTATAATCAAATGACATCCCTAACTAAGTACATATTTGATATTATAATACAAATTGAATAAGTATAATATCAAATTAAAAATAAAATATATTAAAATATATATCCTTATTATATAAATTATGTTATTTTATTTAGTTAGGTAATAAAATATAGTCATACGATAGTTTCTGATATCACGAGACTCGACCAAGGGAACGGAATCCTCTTATGTAAAATCCAAACCCACTACATAACAGCATTAGATTCTTTAAATGTTACCTCAAAATATATGATCAAACGTAGAAACTGCAGAAAGGATCTTTGAAATTTGTCTCTTTAGCAAAGGATAAAAACGGTCTTGATTTTACTGTACAATCATGAGTGAGGTTTTGAGGTCTGATATATTTGATTACAGAAATAAAGGAATGTTATGATTAGTTTCAAGGGATCTACTCTGAAGATGTACTAAAAACATTTTTTTTTTTTTTTTAAGGGGAGACAATTTTTTTTGCAAGATTGGATCTCTGTGAATCTTCTAAACTATGCCACAAAACAGATCACCTATTAGAAACACTGAGGTCATCTATTTCTAGGCATAGTTTGGAGGATTCTTAGAGCTCCAAATTATATAAAAAAAAAAAAGATAGTCTCCCTTTAATGAGACCTAAATACCTTTAGGGGAATGTGATGGACCACATTAAATTCATTCTCTCTAATAAACATTAATTAATCTGTCACTGCATTAATTATTTGGCTTTCCATTAGTGAAGGTTTACATTATAAAAAACTTTAAAATGTGAATATCTTGTTAAAAAAAAGTGTAATCATGTAGGGACTTTTGGGTTGGCAACACTGAGTCACACAGTCTCGTGAAAGGTAGATACCCTATAGAAAGATCTTTGTATAGGGTCTCTAGTGAAAGGTAGCTACTGGAACAATACAGTACTGAGGTAGGTTTTCTTTTTAAATATTTGATATGTTAATTAAGGAGTCTCTCTTCGTCTCCCGTGGTGAAAAGACATAAAATTTTGCACAATCCCTTGAATAGCTATAATATTGGTGTACGAGAATAATAATAATAATTTGGGTAAATTTACAGTAAACCTGGGTTCAGTAAAACGTATATATTACAGTAGTATGTTTTACCCCCAAGTTTGTATGGGGTATGAAAACTGGGCATATCTCGAAAACGGGGCATTACCGAGAGAAACACCATTGAAGAAAATAGTCTTAGAATGGTCCTAATTAGTGGTAAAACATACTAATATATACGTTTTACTGAACCCAGGTTTACTGTAAAAATACCATAAAACATTCACCTTCTTCCAAGTGTTTCTCAGACGTTTCCTTTAAGTAACGCTAAAAGAAATTGTTGAAATTTCTGAAGGATATGTACTTTAACTCTGGTATGTATTTGTAGTATATAATAATACATGCTGTAACCTCCATAAACACACACACACACACACACAAGTTAAATATAATGGTTTTAAAATAATAATGGATAATTATTCTTTATTTACAATAAGTACAATTTTTCTTATTTAATTTTATGTATGTATAATATAATGTACGTACATACATACACACACACATACATACATACATACATACATGTAAGTAATGCATTATAATTATTATTATTATGACTAGAATTAATTAGCAATGAACACACACACACACATACTCACTCATTCTCTAGCTCGTACACACATACTGTATATACAATCTCTCTCTCACACTCTCTCTCACTCACACACACACATACACTCTCACACAATTGATTATATATATATATATATATATATATATAGTGTATTCGTAAATTATATGGAACCCTGTGATATTTTTATATTATTTATTATTATTTTTTATTATTATTATTATTATTATTATTATTATTATTATTCCCAAGCACCTTCCCACTTCTCAGAACACACACACAGACACACACTCTTTCTCTCACACACACACACCTATATGGAAGAAGAAATCAGGATATATATATATATATATATATATATATAGAGAGAGAGAGAGAGAGAGAGAAAGAGAATACACACAATCACAGAGTTCCTTAATTAAATATCTATCTAACCTTCAATTTACACAGGATATAAAATTGTTAAAAATAAATGTGATATTTAATTAAATTTCTAAGTTTGACAAGAATTTTTTATCACTTTGGAAATTCTGTTTATTACCGTAATATATCAAATAATAATAATAATAATAATAATAATAATAATAATAATAATGGTAATAATTTTCACCACAACTAACTTCTTGAAACTTTAAATCTAATAATAATAATAATAATAAAAAATCAAATAATAATAATAATAAATCAAATAATAATAAATCTAATAATAATAATAAATCAAATAATAATAATAATAATAATAATAATAATAATAATAACAAATCAAATAATAATAATAATAATAAATCAAATAATAATAATAATAATAAATCAAATAATAATAATAATACTAATAATAATAACATTCACTTCAGCCGGGTTCGCATCGTTCGGATAACTTGACCAAAACTTCTTGAAACTTGGCGTGTCTCTCTTCACTGCCCGAGAGCAAGGCGCCTTTACTCCCCCAAAGAAACTTGAGGTGAAACTCGGTGCGAAACATATCGAGGGTGAGTTCGTCGAGGGCGCCGTGGTGGTGTTGGTGTTGTTGTTGTTCAGAGGAGGTCGTAGGGATGATGTGGTCAGCGTTGCGTCGGTACAAGGTCAGGTTCTGGGTCATAGCTCGGGCCTCAACCAAGTGTGAGAAGAGCATCTGTAGTCCGTAGTCTGAAGCTGTGGTCTCCCATTGAAGGATAGAGGAACACTGAAATTATATTGCTTAGGTTAGGTTAGGTTAAGTTAGATTAGATTAGATTAGATTGGGTTGGGTTGGGTTGGGTTGGGTTGGGTTAGGTTGAGTTGGGTTGGGTTGGGTTGGGTTGGGTTGGGTTGGGTTGGGTTAGGTTAGGTTAGGTTAGGTTGGGTTGGGTTGGGTTGGGTTAGGTTAGGTTAGGTTAGATTGGGTTGGGTTGGGTTGGGTTGGGTTGGGTTGGGTTAGGTTAGGTTAGGTTAGATTAGATTGGGTTGGGTTGGGTTGGGTTAGGTTGAGTTGGGTTGGGTTGGGTTGGGTTGGGTTAGGTTAGGTTAGGTTAGGTTAGATTAGATTGGGTTGGGTTGGGTTGGATTGGATTGGGTTAGATTAAATTAGGTTAGATTAGATTGGGTTAGGTTGGGTTGGATTGGATTGGGTTAGATTAAATTAGGTTAGGTTAGGTTAGATTAGATTAGATTGGGTTGGGTTGGGTTGGATTGGATTGGGTTAGATTAGATTAGGTTAGATTAGGTTGGGTTGGGTTAGGTTGAGTTGGGTTGGGTTAGATTAGATTAGATTAGGTTAGGTTAGATTAGATTAGGTTGGGTTGAGTTAGGTTGAGTTGGGTTGGGTTAGATTAGATTAGATCGAGAGAAAGGGAGGAAGGGAAGGAAGCCTTACAAATACAAGTGCGGTTGGTTGGGAAGCTTACAAACCAATACACAATACACACACACACACACACACATATACATACGTGTCTATGCATGGCGTAAATATCATTGAGGTCTCGTTCGCACAGCAATATAAACGGCAACAGATGAGGGATGGTGGTGTTGGGAGCTTGGGGGTTCGAACACTCATTCATTGCCTTCAAGGTCGACCGAAGTTTGGACTCGAAGTTGTAGGCCGAGTCGGTGAATTTCTGTCTGAGTGTGTGCCAAGTTGTGGTCAGTCTCTGAATCTGTGAGTCAGTGAGAAATGATGAATCAGTGAGAGGGTGAAGGTAGGTAGGTAGGTAGGTACTTACACACACACACACCTACACCTACTTACACACACACACACACCTACCTACTTACACACACACCTACATCTACTTACACACACACACACACCTACACCTACTTACACACACACACACACACCTACACCTACTTACACACACACACACACACCTACACCTACTTACACACACACACACACACCTACTTACACACACACACACACCTACATACACACACACACACCTACATACACACACACACACCTACTTACACACACACACCTACACCTACTTACACACACACACCTACACCTACCTTACTTACACACACACACCTACTTACACACACACACACCTACCTTACTTACACACACACACACCTACTTACACACACACATACACCTACTTACACACACACACACACACACACCTACTTACACACACACCTACACCTACTTACACACACACACACACACACATACACATACTAACCTCAGGCATACACAGTCCCAATATAATGGCAGCAAATCCGTACAAGTTTCCCATCGCTGTTTTGGTGTCGACGGCAATTTGTATCCATCTGTTTATTATCTCAGCTCTCTCATTGGGGTCTGGCGTCATTACTATAGTTACTGCTACTATTAACTTGAGGCACTCCGTTCTGAAAGTAGTAGTAGTAGTAGTAATAATAATAATCATAAAAATATTAATAATAATAATAGTAATAATATTAGTAATATTAATAATAAAAATAGTAATAATAATATTAGTAATAATAATAATAATAATACAGTAGTAATAATATTAGTAATAATAATAATAATAATACAGTTTGTAGTATTAATATTAGTACTGTAATTGTAAGAGAGAGAAAAATTGTGTGTGTATCAGAGAGAGAAATTATGTGTTCTGTGTGTGAGACAAAACACACACACACACGCCTACCTTTCAATGAGATCGGCCCTGAGTTGTCCACCATGGGGTAATGTAATGAGTTCAATGCCTGTAGTAACACCAAGTCCATAGTCCGTCTCAGTGCTCCCATTCAATAAGTCCAAATCCACCTTGGTTAAATGAGCTGCCAAAACCCTGAAAAAATAAAAATCCACCTTGGTTAAATGAGCGGCTAAAACTCTAAAAAAATAAAAATAATATTGTAATAATTTAATGGTATTTTAGGGTTGATTCGGTAATAGTCAAGTGTTGGACCATAATCTGGTTTTGACTTAAGGTTTTAAGATGGCAATGTTTTATAGTGTTTTTTTGGACACATTTATTATTCAAGACCGTCGCCAATTAATGTTTTGTTAGATATCACTCCTCCCCCGCACCCCCTGCAACCCACAACACAATCTCCATAAGCACTTCATTTTCACCATATTTGAACTAGATTCGTCAGAAAAACACTACAGTGCATTAAATAGAATTAGTCTGACCTAACCTGACCTGACCTTAACCAAATCAGGACCACAGTAAATGGACTGGTTGACGATAAAAAAAATGTTCTATTAAACAATGTACATCGTTAATTAATGAGCTGAATTGTCCTGTTATGTAATTTATTTGACAAAGAAATATATTGTTTGGCATATAAAAGCCATCAAAGTTGAACCTAATGGAAGTTGATGGGGCGTATCCGTGACATCACTGACCACACACACACCCAGGCAGTACCAACCTTTTATTACCTTTAAAAGTAAAATATTGTGATGTCTAGGGGAGATGTGAGGTATTCTTGTACTTTTACGAAAGATATACTTCATCTTCACCATGCCAGCCAATAGCCAACGAACACGCACACACACACACACTCACACACACACACACACACACAACACACACACACACACACACACACACACACACACACACACACACACACTCACCTTGAACCACATTCCAACAATGCATTTTTAACCCCCTTCAGAGCGGTGGCATCTAAAGGTTTATTCTCCAGGGAGTTTAAGAGGAGGGTGTTGAAATTCTCGAGGTCGAACGCCGAGGACGACACCAGTTGGGGCAGGTTGAACGGCTCCTCCTCCACCACCGAGTCCTCCTCCAGTTGAACACTACCGGTGTCTCCAAACGAAGCCTGACTGTCCCTACTGTGTGTGTGAGAGAGAGAGTAAGAGAGAGAGAGAGAGAGAGAGAGAGAGAGAGAGAGAGAGAGTGTGAGTCATATAGTGTTAGAGAAATGTTAAGAGAGAGAGAGAGAGAGAGAGGTCATATAGTTACTTTAATAGGACTTACTTTAATAGGACTTACTTTAATAAGACTTTCTTAAATAGGACTTGCTTAAATAGGACTTGCTTAATTAGGACTTGTTTAAATAGGACTGTTTAAATAGGACTGTTTAAATAGGACTTACTTTAATAGGATTTACTTTAATAGGACTTACTTAAATAGGACTTGTTTAAATAGGACTGTTTAAATAGGACTGACTTAAATAGGACTTACTTTCTGGCATCACTGGCTGAGGTCTGAACAGAGTCGCCAGATCCGTTGCCTGAGTCGGAGCCGGAAGGTTGGTACATCTCAGACAGTCTGGAGTGTCTGGGTGTGTTGTTGTCCCCCACGGAGCCCCCCCCAGCCCCACCCCCGGCACCCCCACCCACCACTACAACCACATCTATAACACCCCCACCTTCTTCTTCTTCTCCCCCCACACCATCTCCTTCAGTGGGGGTTTTAAGGTCGTCACTAGACTGGGGGGTGACTTTTGGATCGCCCCCTGTCCCCCCCACTCCGCCCCCTCTTCCGTTATTACCCTCGTCTTCGTCCCCTTCGTCTATTTCAGCGTATATTCTCTCGTGTTGGGGGTGTGGGGGTTGGGGGGGAATAGGGGGGTGGTACATTTGAGGGGGCTTTTTGGGTTTGACTTTGAAGGAGGGGACCCGCGACGGTTTCGGTGGGGGCTCTGGGTCGTCCCCGCCCCCCGATGTCTTGAGCTGGTCGTCGGGGTGTGTGTGTGTGTGTTGTGTGTCTGTGTGTGCGTGTTGTGCGTCTGTGTGTGTGTGTTGTGTGTGTGTGTGTGTGTGTTCCGTGGCGATGCTGAAGGCTTTGGTAGTCATCTTGCGAGGTAGTGACTGAGAGGTGAACTTGTTGGTCTGGTCTGAGGTGTGAGGTCTTGGTCCAACCACTCCATCATTACTACAGCTCCTCTCTTCAAAACAACAACAACAACAATTATCAAAACAATAACAAAAATGATCAAAACAACAACAAAAATTATCAAAACAACAACAAAAATTATTACTACAACTCCTCTCTTTAAAACAACAACAACAATGATCATTAATACACATACACACATACATGATAATATATACATGATAATATATACAAATTGACTATATTTAGACTGAAGAGGTACAGTATGTATTCATCGCCATGGATTAATCCTATTATAAATATTTTGACTAATTGTGATATGTCTGGTATAGTATATGTTTACACTAACAAGTTAATAATCCTGAATGGTTAAAGAAATCAAAATAAAGGAAGCTGAAAAATCACTGCATTACAACATGACATAGTAATATTTCAACAAGAGGAATTTGTAAGAGCTATAATTTGTACAAAGAATTGTATGTTTGGGAAAATTATTTGGTGAAAGTAGGAAAAACATTAGGATGTGTTTGACTAAAGTAAGAGTTAATAATACTAGATTGCCAGTTGTGACACCAAGATACGATAATATAAGTAGAGAAGAAACATTTTGTAGGAAAAATTTAGAAGTAATGTTGTGGGAGATGAATTTCACATAATGCTGATATATTATAATTATGCCCTATGGAAAATATTGTTGAACTGTGAAATAGATACATTCCATCTTATTATAGAAATAATCCAACATTAAGAACATTTAATATGTTAATGCAGAACAATAATGTAAAAATACTGACATATGTTTCTTATTTTTGGAGAACTGTATTTAGGAAGTTTAGGTAATTCATACATTAACAAAAACTTTACTTCAAAATACTGTACTGTTATGTTATGAAGAGTTGTGCTTCAGACTTTGTTTACAAATGACCAAAATAAACTTAATCTGAATCTGAAAAAAAATCTGAATCACACACACAGAGAGAGAGAGAGAGAGAGAGACACACATACAGAGTAACAAACAATACCTGAGTCCATATTATCTTCTTGTGTCCTAGATAGACTTATACTCCTTCCCTTTGTAAATTGTAGAGTGGGTGCTGTATCTCTCCTTACTCGGGGTGGAGAGTGGGCGGGACTCCTTACTATGGTACACCCGACGCCGCCCCCGCCCCCCATCGGACCGCTGTACGAATGTTGGTGCCTCAGCATACCTCCCCTGTGTGTGTGTGTGTGTGTGTAGGGATTAATATATATGATTACCAACCATATATATTATTATTACTATTATCATTATCATTATTATTATTATTATAATTACTAGAAACATTATTACTATTATTATTATTATTATTATTTTTATCATTATCATTATTATTACTATTATTATTATTATTATTATTATTTTTACTATTATTATTATTATTATTATTATTTTTACTATTATTATTATTATTATTATTATTACTTGTATTATTATTTTTATTATTATTATTATTATTATTACTTTACCTACCCTGACACAGACTGCTCGTTGGACCCCTTAGGCACCGGTGGTCTGCTTAGGGTGCCGTGTGTGACCGTGTGTGCCGTTTGGACCGCATACTTGGACGCGTAGAAGCTGAGCGGTGCGGTGCGGTTGACGGGGTTGATGACGCGGGCGCCGGATGATGCCGTGACGGGCTTCCTGCCGCCCACGTATGCACGCACCAAGTCAGGGATGGTGTCGTAGGCGTCGTCCTCAAGTTGGTATTGTATACGTTCATACACCGTGTTAGGCTGTACTATGGTCTGGGAATATACAGGGAATAGTCTGTTAATATACAGGGAATACAGTAATATGTATTGTTAATATACAGGGAATACAGTCTGTTAATATACACCAAATACAGTCTGTTAATATACAGTGAATACAGTAATTTGTATGATTGTGTGAATATCAAGGAAATTTTGTACTATCTATCTATCTATCTATCAATTTATCTATCTATCTATCAGTCTATCTATCTATCTATTTATCTATCAGTCTATCTATCTATTTATCTATCAGTCTATCTATCTATCTATATATCTATCAGTCTATCTATATCTATCTATCAATCAACCTATTTCTCTCTCTCTCATCAACACACACACACACACACACTTAGTATCCCTCAACTCTCTCTCTCTTTCTCTCTCTCTCTCTCTCTCTCTCTCTCTCTCTCTCTCTCTCTCTCTCTCTCTCACCTTTTGAATAACGAAGTGTAGAGTTTGAGTATTCCAATGACTCGTTAACACAAAATCTCCAGGCTGAGAAATGCAGTCCCTGAAAATAATAATAATAATAATAATACTGTAATAGTAATAATAGTACTGTAGTAATAGTAATAATAATAATAATAATAAGTATAATAGTAAGTACTGTAATAGTAATAATAATAATAGTAATAATAGTAATAGTAATAATAATTCAATGATAATAATCTCTCTCTCTCTCACTCTTACACACTCTCTCTGTTTATATGTCTCTCTCTCCCTTTCTCTCTCTCTCTCTCTCTCACTCACTCACCTAATAAGAAAGGATCCATCCCTGAGTACGACCTCCTCTGCCCGTGCTCTCTCTCTCACTCTCTCTGTGTATATTTGTATCTGTGTGTGTGTTTCTCTCTCTCTCTCTCTCTCACTCTCTCACTCACCTAATAAGAAAGGATCCATCTCTGAGTACGACCTCCTCTGCCCGTGCTCTCTCTCTCACTCTCTCTGTGTCTATTTGTATCTGTGTGTGTGTGTGTGTTTCTCTCTCTCTCTCACTCACTCACTCACCTAATAAGAAAGGATCCATCCCTGAGTACGACCTCCTCTGCCCGTGCTCTGGGAATGGTTCCGTGGTACCAGGCGTGGGATCGTAGGTCAGCCGAGTCCAGTCCCAGCTCCCACTCCAGTAGTTTCCTCAGCTCCCCGGCCTCTATCATGGTGGCTGGCTCGAACGACTGTATGTGTGTGTGTGTGTGTGTGTGTGTGTGTGTGTGAGAGAGGGGAGTGTGGGAGAGAGAGGAAGTGTTAAAAAGAGAGAGAATGAGAGGGGGAGGGAGTGTTAAAAAGAGAGTGAGAGATAGAGTGAGAGGGGGAGGGAGTGTTAAAAAGAGTGAGAGGGGGAGGGAGTGTTAAAAAGAAACGGAGAGAGAGGGTGGGGGAGGGAGTGTTAAAAAGAGAGAGAGGGAGAGGGAGTGTTAAAAAGAGAGTGAAAGTGAGAGGGAGAGGGAGTGTTAAAAAGAGAGTGAGAGAGGGTGGGGGAGGGAGTGTTAAAAAGAGAGAGGGAGTGGGGGAGAGTGAGGGGGTGGGTGTGGGGGAGAGAGGGAGTGTTAAAACGAGAGATATAGAGAGAGATATGATAGTAATAATAATAATAGTGTGTGAGAGAGTTAGAGGGAGTGGAAGAGTTAGTTAGAAAGACAAAGAGAGAGATAATAATAATAGAATAATAATAATAATAATGCAGTAATAATAATAATAATAATACTGTATTCATATTTATAATAATAATAATAATAATGAAGTAATAATAATAATAATACAATACTATACTCATATTTATAATAATAATAATATTATTGTTAATAATAATAATAATAATGCTGGAATAATAATAATAATATTCATATTTATAATAATAATAATATTATTGTTAATAATAATAATACTGTAATATAATTCATAAACACACACACACATACAAACAAACACATACCATTTTAACTATGGTGTTTGGACTTAATATCGCTGCTTCTCTCTTTCTCGCATCTCGACGAGATGTTCTGAAATAATATTAATATTAATAATAATAATAATAATAATAATAATAATAAACATTAATGATAATAATATAAATCTCTCTCTCTCTCTCTCTCTCTCTCTCTCTCTCTCTCTCTCTCTCTCTCTCTCTCTCTCTCTCTCTCTCTCTGTCACACACACACACACACACACAGACACCCCCATCACCCCATCAATTGTCAATATCAAACACTTAGGAGAAAATTACAAGAGGTATCTCTCTCTCTCCCTCTTGTACACACACACTCTCTCTCCCTCTCTCACTCACTCACTCTCTCTCACACACACACACACACACACACACACACACACACACACACACACACACACACACACACACTCACTCTCTCACACACACACACACACACACTCTCCCTCTCCCTCCCTCTCTCTCCCACACACACACACACCCACACTCTCCCTCTCCCTCCCTCTCTCTCCCACACACACCCACACTCACCCATGTTTATTTCTCAGCACCACATCAGGGTGTAGGAGTGGGTCGGGTAGGGGCCTTGTTCTCGGTTCCCTCTGTTCAACCAGGCTCAAGCGAGGGTTGGCATCGCACCCCTTAATTTTGTGATCTGTAGAAGCAAAGATAAATTGATTGATTGATTGATTGATAGGTAGGTAGGTAGCTTGGTTGATTGATTGATATATAGATAGATAGATAGGTAGATAGATAGATAGCTTGATTGGTTGGTTGGTTGGTTGGTAGATAGATATATAGGTAGATAGCTTGGTTGGTTGGTTGGTTGGTTAGTAGATAGATACATAGATAGATAGATAGGTTGGTTGGTAGGTTGGTTGGTTGGTTGGTTGGTTAATTGGTAGGTTGGTTGGTTGGTTGGTTGGTTGGTTGGTTACGTGTGTGTGTGTGTGTGTGTGTGGGGGTGGGACAGAGCTATATAGGGATAAAAGGGAGTATCCTATATTAGAAAAATTTGAATCTCTCTCTCTCTCTCTCTCTCTCTCTCTACTACCCACACTACTACCACTACTCTCCGCCCACATCGACAAAAGAGAGAAAGAGAGAGAGGGAGAGAGAGAATGAATGAATGAATGTATAATATAAATGCCTGTGTGTGTGTGTGTCATTAAAAAAGTGATTAAACAAAAGAGAGAGAGAGAGAGAGGGGAAGCGGAAGTAGAGAGAGAGAGAGAGAGAGAGAGAGAGAGAGAGAGAGAGAGAGAGAGAGAATGGATGTACAGTATAATATAGATGTGTGTGTGTGTGTATAATATAGATGTGTATGTGTGTGTGTATAATATAGGTGTGTGTGTGTGTGTATAATATAGATGTGTGTGTGTGTATAATATAGATGTGTGTGTGTGTGTATAATATAGGTGTATGTGTGTGTGTATAATATAGATGTGTGTGTGTGTGTGTGTACCGTAGAAAAAGTGATAAACAAAGTAGTGGGCGTTGGCTGTGTAGGGAAGGGAGGGGCAGTGACACTCCTTATATGTAAGTAGGTAGGTAGGTAGGCCAGTAGGTAGGTAGGTAGGCCGGTAGGTAGGAGTGAGTTAATGAATTAGGTAGGTAAGTAGGTAAGAGTGAGTTAATGAATTAGGTAGGTAGGTAAGGAGGGAGGGAGGGAGGTAGGTAGGTAGGTAAGTAGGTAGGTAAGTAGGTAACCCACCCATCGACTACCTTGTCTCGGGACATGATGTAAACAATGTCACCTAGTTCTTATCCTGTGTGTGTGTGTATGTCTCTCTCTCTCTCTCTCTCTCTCTCTCTCTCTCTCTCTCTCTCTCTGTGTGTGTGTGTTTCTCTGTCTGTCTGTCTGTTAGTCTGTCTCTCACACACATGCACACAGACATTTCCTCCTCTCTCTCTCTCTTTCTCACACACACACACACACACACAGATTTGTTTTTTTTCTCTCTCTCTCACATCAAGGTCAGTCAGTCAGGAAAGGGCGTGTGTGTGTGTGTGTAGTGAAAAAATACACACACACACACACACACACACACATAGAACGCAGTTAGTTAACCCTCTGGTAAAACTCTGGCACTTAGATAATTGCCAGGCACACACACACACACACACACACACACACACACACTCTGACGAATCCAAACTCTATTTAGGTTTTTGTATATTATATATATATATATATATATGTGTGTGTGTGTTTGTGTTGTTGATATATGTGTATGTGTGTGTGTGTGTTTGTGTTGTTGATATATGTGTATGTGTGTGTGTGTGTGTGCGTTTGTGTTG
>JAWZYT010001940.1:102500-105000 GCA_034508575.1 Petrolisthes manimaculis
AGTTATAAAGAGCCGATGTGAAAATGTAGATATGATTGAAGATGATTATACGTGTGAGACATTTGCAGGTGGGTTGAGTGAATGTACAGTTGTGGTCAATAATAATAATCATCCACATACATATGGGTATCTCAAACAATTTACTGTCTAATGTTTTCACGTTCACCTATGATGTTATTGTTTTAAGTAGTGTGTTTGTTTAAGTAGAGTGATGTTAATTATTATAACTCCTTACCCTCGCTCTTTCTCAATCTCTTTCTCTTTCTCCCTCTCAATCTCTCTCTCCCTCAATCTCTCTTCCCCCCTCTCTCTCGTTCTCTCTCTCAATCTCTCTCAATCTCTCTTCCCCCCTCTCTCTCTCTCGTTCTCTCTCTCAATCTCTCTCTCGTTCTCTCTCAATCTCTCTTCCCCCCTCTCTCTCTTCCCCCCTCAATCTCTCCCCCCCTCTCTCCCTCTCTCTCTCTTTACAAACAACAGGTATGGGAACAGAACCAACATGCGACGCCACCCAGAAACCGACCCTAGACGACACAACCCAACAAGACATTACAACCCTAGCAGTTCACTATACCTGTAACGCCCCTATGGCCTGGCTCTCTGGGATGAAGGGCAGAGTCTCACAGTGTATGGAACAGGGATGGTCTGATATTTTGGACTTGTGTGATGAAGGTTAGTGGTTAAATTGAGTTGAGTTTGAGGGTGAAATTGAGTTGAGTGAGGTTGCTATTGAATCTGTCTGTCTGTCTGTCTGGTGTCTGTTTATCTGTCTGTCTGTCTGTCTGTTTGGTTGGTTGGTTTCCTGTCTCTCTGTCTGGCTGGTTGGATGTCTGTCTGTCTTTGTCTCTGGTTATCTGTCTGTCTGTCTGTTTTCCATGTCCCTCCTTTCCTTCTTTTTCCTTTTGTGTTTTTCCAAATTTACTAAAAAGCCAGGATGTGTAAAATTGATAGATTATAAAGAAATGAAGTTATAATATGCTTACCTATACCCACATATGTACTTACCTATCTACCTACATACATACCCACCAACCTATCTACCTACCTATCTACCCACCAACCCACCCACCTACAAACCTACCAACCCACCTACTAACCTACCTACTTTCACACACACACACACACACACATATTCTCATCTACCTCTTTTCTTATTATATACACACAGACTGCGACCTTCCCAGGGACTGCTCAATGGTCCATGATTTGGGATTGGAAACTGAAGGGAAGACATTTCAAGTGGTTACGAGAGGAGAAGCCACAGATACACCCACAAAAGTAAGTAAATGTGAGAGAGAGAGAGTGAAAGAGTGAGAGAGTGGGAGGGGGAAGGGTGGGGAACTGTGTGTGTGTGTGTGAGAAAGAGTGGGAAGGGTAGGGGTGGGGGCTGTGTATGTGTGTGAGAGAGAGAGAGAGAGAGAGAGTGAGAGTGGGGAAGTGGGGGGAAGAGGGACTGTGAGAGAGAGAGAGAGAGAGAGAGAAAGAGAGTGAGTGGTGGAAGGGGGGAAGGTGGACTGTGTGTGTGTGTGTGTGTGAGCAAATTACACTTATTTTTACACAGACAAACAACCCATCTATTTGTTGCTGTAGTATTTTTTAATTATCGTAAAGAAAAATAAATGCATTCTCCAAGTTATAAACAAATGTAAGTCACTATTATAAAATTATGTGTCCTAGCCTTTCCTTCCCTCCCTTCCACCCTTCCCTCCTTTCCTCCCTCCCTTCCCTCCTTTCCTCCCTTCCCTCCTTTCCTTTCCTCCCTTCCTCCCTTCGCCATTTCTCCCTCTATTAACCTTCTCTCTCTCCCTCCTTCCTCCCTCCTCCCTTCGCTATTTCTCCCTCAACCACCACTCTTCCCTCCCCATTCCAGTCGCTAAGTCACCACCATAACAAACTTTACACACATGACAACCAATAACACGAATGTAAAAATGGTACAGTTACAAAAAAAGGTACTGCGACAACTCTTGATACAACATTAAATATATTAATGTCCATAGTTGTTTGTAGGGATTATAAGTATGTATTACAGAAGGATATGTATATTTCCTTCTGTATATACATGTTTATAAGTATGTATTACAGAAGGATATGTATATTGCCTTCTGTTATACATGTTTATAGTCCATACAAATAGTTGTGGATATTACTAGGGTTAAAGTTCTATCAAGATTTGTCGCAATACCTTTTTTGGCAACTGTACATACATTCACGAACCATAGCTATTTTCTATGCGTTTATTTTGTTGTTAAATTGATGTATTATATAGATGTAAAGTTATAATATGCTTACCTACCTACTTACCAAACTACCTACCTGCCTAACTACCTACTTACCTACCTACCTACTTACCTACCTACCTACGTACCTGCCTATCTACCTACACACATACACACACACACATTCTCATCTACCTCTTTCCTCATTATAAAAATTAAATAACCTATAAGAATGGTATATTATTAATGTTAGTGTCCCGACTTGGCAACACTGTGGGTGCTGA
>JAWZYT010001940.1:107500-112500 GCA_034508575.1 Petrolisthes manimaculis
GATGGCGCCCTCTGGTGGGGGTGTACAGGAGACCAATGTGTGAGTATAGTAAAGAGAGAGAGAGAGAGAGAGAGAGTGTGGGGGGAGTGGAAGTGTGTGTGTAGAGAGAGAGAGAGTGAGGAGAGAGGAGGTATGGAATGGAAGTGTGTGTGTGTGTGTGTAGAGAGAGAGGAGGGGAGGGAATGGAAGTGTGTGTGTGTGTGTAGAGAGAGAGAGATGGAGTTTGATGTAGAGAAAGAGAGATAGAAAGAAAGAGAGAGATAGAGAGAATGTGTATATGTGTATATGTGTGTTAATATCTATGTGTGTGTGTGTTTCTTCTCTTTACCAACAGTGTACAGTATCTTGGAGTGGAGTTAATGTATGTATGTGTATGTGTATATATGTGTATGTGTATATATGTGTGTTAATATCTATGTGTGTGTGTGTTTCTTCTCTTTACCAACAGTGTACAGTATCTTGGAGTGGAGTTAATGTATGTATGTGTATGTGTATATATGTGTATGTGTATATATGTGTGTTAATATCTATGTGTGTGTGTGTTTCTTCTCTTTACCAACAGTGTACAGTATCTTGGAGTGGAGTTAATGTATGTATGTGTATGTGTATATATGTGTATGTGTATATATGTGTGTTAATATCTATGTGTGTGTGTGTTTCTTCTCTTTACCAACAGTCTACAGTATCTTGGAGTGGAGTTAATGTATGTATGTGTATGTGTATATATGTGTATGTGTATATATGTGTGTTAATATCTATGTGTGTGTGTGTTTCTTCTCTTTACCAACAGTGTACAGTATCTTGGAGTGGAGTTAATGTATGTATGTGTATGTGTATATATGTGTATGTGTATATATGTGTGTTAATATCTATGTGTGTGTGTTTTTTCTCTTTACCAACAGTCTACAGTATCTTGGAGTGGAGTTAATGTATGTATGTGTATGTGTATATATGTGTATGTGTATATATGTGTGTTAATATCTATGTGTGTGTGTTTTTTCTCTTTACCAACAGTCTACAGTATCTTGGAGTGGAGTTAATGTATGTATGTGTATGTGTATATATGTGTATGTGTATATATGTGTGTTAATATCTATGTGTGTGTTTTCCTTCTCTTTACCAACAGTCTACAGTATCTTGGAGTAGTGTTACTTGGGGAACCATCGATCCTTCCATTGAAATCTCCACCTTTATTGTGTTTGCCAGACCTAAGGCATTTGATGAGGGTATGTATATTACACACACACACACACATATATACACACACATACTCATAAAAAAACACAGACACATATACACACACACACATACACACAAACACACACACACACACTTCTAATTTACTACAAACAGCTACTCATTATTCACACACACACATAAAAAAGAACATGAAATAAATACATTAACCAGCAATTTACTTGAGTTAATTCTATATGTGTATTAAAATTTATGTCCCAAATTTCAGTTTGTCCCATGTAACTATTTAATCCCCAATCTGTCTCCCTTCTTCAGGATTCACGTGCCCTTTGGAATTGCCCTTGATGCCTGAGTACGACAACACCGACTACAATTTGACCAATTCACGTCGAGAGGGCAGCACCTTAAACTATACCTGTGATGTGAATTACGTAGAGTCTTCACAGCTCAAACATAATGATACTGTGACGTGTAATGAAGAGGGTGGAGTGTACACGTGGGATTATGTACCCCAGTTTCCATGTCTTTGTAAGTGTGTGTTTGTGTTTGTTTGTTGGGGAGAGAGAGAGAGAGAGAGGGAGGGAGAAAGAGTGTGTGTGTGTTTGTGTTGGGGAGAGGGAGGGTAGTGTGTTGGAGAGAAGGAGGGAGAGTGTGTGTGTGTGTTGGGGAAAGGATGGATTGTGTGTTCGAGAGAGAGAGAGAGAGAGAGAGAGAGAGAGAGAGTGTGTGTGTGTCTGAATGTGTATGTGTGTGTGTGTGTAGAAGAAAGGGTATCTATATCTGTGTGTAAACTTGGAGTGTGTGTATAAGAAGGGATATGTATATATATCTGTCTGTGTATATCTGCCTGTGTGTGTGTGTGTGTGTAAATATATAACTTCACCTAATTTCACAACACTCACTCACCCACCTCACCATTACTCTCCCAAACAGTAAATTGTCCCACTGGCTTTGAAAGGACATCTGATGGTAAATCGTGTATTGTTGTCAAGAGCGAGGAAACCACACAAGGCATACATACAGCTACTGAGGCGTGAGTATATCTTGTATGTATGTATGTATAGTATAGATGAGAATAGTGCTAGAACAGTATATAATATTACCTGTATAATATATGAGATAGTAAAAAAAGTTTGTATATTACGGTACATGCTAACTAAGTGATTTAATGAATAATATTATGCTTTAAAATGATATATTATAGTTAGGTGTTAAATTTAATCATTTTAAATTTATGTGTTAAATTTAATAATATGATGTGTTAGTTAGTGTTATGATGTTATTATGTTATTATTAGTGTTATTATTAGTGTTATTATTAGTGTTATTATTAGTGTTATTAATAGTGTTATTGTGTTATTATTAGTGTTATTATTAGTGTTATTATTAGTGTTATTATTAGTGTTATTAATAGTGTTATTATTAGTGTTATTATTAGTGTTATTAGTGTTATTATTAGTGTTATTATTAGTGTTATTATTAGTGTTATTAATAGTGTTATTGTGTTATTATTAGTGTTATTATTAGTGTTATTAATAGTGTTATTATTAGTGTTATTAATAGTGTTATTATTAGTGTTATTATTAGTGTTAATATTAGTGTTATTATTAGTGTTATTATTAGTGTTATTATTAGTGTTATTATTAGTGTTATTATTAGTGTTATTATTAGTGTTATTAATAGTGTTATGATTAGTGTTATTATTAGTGTTATTATTAGTGTTATTATTAGTGTTATTATTAGTGTTATTAGTGTTATTATTAGTGTTATTAATAGTGTTATTAATAGTGTTATTAATAGTGTTATTAATAGTGTTATTATTAGTGTTATTATTAGTGTTATTAATAGTGTTATTGTGTTATTTTCAGGTGTTCTACATTGGGAGGAACTCTAGTATTGTTAACGGAAGCTACTCACACTACCTTCCTGGGAACAGCTTCTCCTGATACATACTATTTTACAGGACACTTTTAGTTAGTATTTTATTTATATTCATACTTATAATATACGGTATATATCATACTTATAATATACGGTATATATCATACTTATAATATACAGTATATATCATACTAATAATATACAGTATATATCATACTTATAATATATATCATACTTATATATTCATACTTATAATATATATATCATACTTATAATATATATCATACTTATAATATATCTATCATACTTATAATATATAGTTTGGGGGGTGAGGGTATAGGGGGACAGACTTGGGGGGGGGGAGGGTTAGAATGCCTGTCCCCATATTCCCTATGTTAGACAGATAAAAGATATTTTGATATCCAAAATTGAAGTTGAATTTTGTGGTTGAATAGACTGAGATTAGATAGATAGAGAGATGAATAAGTTCTTACCTTTCCTACTGTATAATTTTCATCTCTCCTCTTTGATAGACAGAGAGATGAATAAGTTCCTACCTTTCCTACTGTATAATTTTGACTCTCAGCCTCTTTGAAATTAGATAGACGGAGAAATGAATAAGTTCCTACCTTTCCTCTGTATAATTTTAACTCTCTGCCTTTTTGATAGACAGAGAGATGAATAAGTTCCTACCTTTCCTACTGTATAATTTTAACTCTCTCCTCTTTGATAGACAGAGAGATGAATAAGTTCCTACCTTTCCTACTGTATAATTTTCACTCTCTGCCTCTTTGATAGACAGAGAGATGAATAAGTTCCTACCTTTCCTACTGTATAATTTTGACTCTCTGCCTCTTACCTCTTCTCTCTCTTACAGTGATGAGGGTTCTTCTCTCTACTCTCCAGACCCTACTCCATTTCTGGATGTTAGTACATGTACGGATCCATGTACGGTAAGTAGAATATTCACACACACACATATATACACACACACACACACACACATGCATACACATATACACACATATATACACACACACACATATATTTATAATGGTGGTGAGTTAATTTTTGTACACACACACATACACACACACATAGATACACATATATATAATGGTAGGGGTTGTAATATGTTGTTGTATGATTATAAATATGTTGTGTTGTAATTGTAATGTGTTGTAATAATTTGATATTCCTGTTATCCCATCCCAACACACACACACACACACACATTCTCTCTCACTCTCTCTCTCTTCCTTACACACACACACACCACCCTCTCTCTCCCTCCCTCCCTTACACACACACACACACATCGCCCCTCTCTCTCTCCCTCCCTCCCTTACACACACACACACACATCACCCCTCTCTCTCTCTTCCTCACACACACACACACACACACACAGGGTAGTACAGACCTATCATGCCTGGCTGTGACTGGGCCTGATGATACCAATAAGAATCATTACAAGGCTGTGGCCTGTAGTGACACCACTCTCAACTTTATATGTCAGTGGCCACGTAAGTAAATATTAATAGCTCTGTGTCTGTTGAATTGTAACTCTCTCTCTCTCTCTCTGTAACTCTCTCTCTCTCTTTCTCTTTATTTTTCTATTTATTAATGGTATTTTTATTGTTTTATCAATTCATATTTATTTTCTATTAATATTATATATTTATTATTTGTATTCATTCATTTTATTGGGGGGGGGGGGAGGAGAGTGAGTACAGCAAAATATTACTATGAATATATACAAAAACATTATAACCTAAAAAAAAAAAAAAAAATCAAATTAATAATCAATTTTTCCCTTTTTTTTGTATGTATGTATGTATGTATGGGCTGTGTGTGTATGTGTGTGTGTGTGTGTATTACAGCCTCATGTCCACCTAGCTTCCATCACCATCGAGGTCATTG
>JAWZYT010001940.1:120000-137500 GCA_034508575.1 Petrolisthes manimaculis
CGTGTTTGTGGGTTTGTGTGTGTGTATATTGAACTGTATGATAATGACCGTGTATATGTATGTGTGTGTATTAAGGCTGTATGATGTATGTTAACTACACTGTGTTGTATAATGTTGGATTCAATAAATTTATTTTGTATTTGGTTTCGCATTTTATTTCCACTATTAACCCTTAAAAGGACCGGGGGTAGTGAAATTACTGTGCCTCCCAGGACCGGGGGTTGAGCGAAAAACACGTAAACTAGCCTGTTTTCGCATGCTTTGTACTCTTAACCTACAACGAATGAGTGAATTATTTTAGTACCATGAGAACGAGCAACTCTTCCTCTTTCGATTGGTACCAATGGGAAGTCTGTAGGTTTAATGATTACAGAATTACGACGAGTTGAATGAGGTACTGTCGCCGTACGTTGAGCGCTAGTGTTTGGGTGGGTGCGTTGACAGTGGCGAGGTAGTAGAAAATGGGGGTAGGCGCTCGTCAGCTAAGTCACTCACCAACACATTCGGACATAACAAGATCAATAATTCCTCAATTTTACCCTAGAAAAGGCAGTGTGTACTCAGTCTGAGCCATGGAGGTATAATCTAAGAGGAGGCGGCATGAGCCGCTCGTCCTGTACACCCAAAGTGAAGCAAGGGGCGGAGCCTATTACCCCCCCCCCCCATTGACTCAAAACATTGCCTCGCCCGCTTTACTCCCATTATAATTATGATCTTATTTTCTCATATATCCTATAATCATAGCCAGAAAGAGACTTGAATTTGTTCCATATATGATAACTACATAAAATTATCCAATTCTGTATATTATCAAAAGTACTTAAACCTATTAAATATCGCTGTTTCCAGCTAGAGCATTACCTCTGCTCGCAAACTTACGTGTCGCGGTGTGCGAGGCAGGTGATAAAATTCACTTCGTTGATTTGTCAATTTCTGTCGTATATTTTTCTATATGACTTTCTTAACATACATATGAAATGTAGTAGAAAGACTCCTGTCTCTCTGGGTACACCCATATGCTGAACACGCCACCATTATCTTAAAAAATGGCAAAGAATGTTGGTGAAATTGATGGTCCGACATGATCAGCTGTTCAATGTTTTGAGTCAATGTTTTGAGTAGGGAGGACAGCCGACCAATAGAAAATTGGCTTCACCTCTGTGACGTCATGCCGCCTCCTCTTAGATTATACCTCCATGGTCTGAGTAGCCCATCCTAATAGCTACTATAAACCAGTGTAGCCAACGTCTGGAGTAAAAAAAAGTGGGGAAAATTTCTTAACCTTGGGAAATTTTAGCAATCCGGCATATGCCGGGGCCGGTCCTTTACGAAACGTAGGGCGTTACAACATTTTGGTATAAGTGATAACATATTTTGTAACATAAAAAATAAAACACTTAAAGTACAGACGTACGATGTATCAGTAATTATCGCGGGGAAGATTTTACAAAATACATCTAACTCGGCCAACACTGTTCCCCTGTTAAATCCGCTGGCAATCACACGCAACCCTTTAGTTACCTCGGTTCCCGGGGTAACTAACTGAAGGGTTGTGTGTGAACGCCAGCGGATTTAATATGGAAGTTGGGGAACGGAGTGATGGCCGACTTAGCGGCAACCCGTCATATGCCGGGCCCGGTCCTTTAGGGGTTAATGTTTTGTATTATTATGAAATTTATCGACAAAAGCTAATTAATTTGGGCTTATAAAATCAAATTGATTCCTAACAATATAATTATAACCTACTGTACGTAATTATAAAAAAATTAATAAAAGGTAGCCGTTGAAAACTTCATTATATTTAGCGCGCGTAAAACAGTGTTGCCAGGTGCCAGAAATTTCTCTTATCATATTATATAATTATTATGAAGATTGTTCAAGAGTAAACAGGGAATTATTGAGGTAAAGAAGAAATAAAAGGCCATTAATTAATTTCCAAAGAGTATATACAGAATTATTGAGGTAAAATGGAGAATATTTGATGTTAGTTTAGGGTAATTTTATCAATCCGATCTGGCAACACTGACGCGCCAAAACAACAACTGAAACAGAAGAATATTTTTGTTTACATTATTGATATTTTCAATTATTTTGATATTTACATCTTTTATTTCTCGAGTTAGAGGGTAGAAGAGGAAGAGGGAAAACGTAAGAAGAGAAAGAGGGAAAACGTAAGAAGAGAAAGAGGAAAAGGGAAAAACGTAAGAAGATAAAGAGAAAGAGGGAAAAACGTAAGAAACAAACTAACAGGAAAAACGTAAAGAGGAAGAGGGAAAAACGTAAGAGGAAGAGGGAAAAACGTAAGAGGAAGAGGGAAAACTTAAGAAGAGAAAGAGTAAGAAAGAAACAGGAAAAAGAGTAAGAAGGAAAACATAAGAAGGGAAAGAGGAAAAGGGAAAAACGTAAGAGAAAAAAGTAAGAAGGAAAACGTAAGAAAATAAAAAGTAATAAATAAAATCGTAATGGAGTCTAACCAAACCACAACAACAACAACAACCAGTCGTCAGTGTGTTGTGTTTATGAAAAGTGAGTTATATTTAATTAAGGGGGTGCGGGAATAGGGGGGGCAGGAGTATAGGGGACAGGCTTGGGGGGGGGGGGGTCACGAGTAAGGGGGACAGGCTTGGAGGGATTAGGGGGGTGCAAGAGTAAATGGGACGGGCTTGTGGGTAGGAATAGGGGACAGGCTTTCTACCCACCCCCAGCCTGTCCCCTTATTCCCGCACCCCCTCAAGTTAATCATATATTTTCTCATTTTCCTTTGGGTAAATTTATACAAGTATTTCCTTCACTATACAGTAAACATTGAATTAGTTAAGTTACTGTTATTGTGTTTGGGTTTTTCTACCTTCATTACTCACTAATTTAAAACATTCTAAGACTATTTTCTTCTATGGCATTTCCTCCACAAATTTCCAAGATGGAGCATTTTGAAATTAACCTAACCTGACCTGACCTGACCTGACCTAACCTAGACCACAGAAAACTACCGGGACCTAACCTGGGCATACTACCGGGTCCTAATCTGGTCAAACTACCGGGAAATAACCGGGGTAAAATACTGAGACCTAACCTTAGCTAGATCTGGCAACACTGTGAGAAAATGGCAGTTCTTTCAATGAATACCCAGAAATAAAGGCAGAACCCAAGTGAAATGAGTTTTTTGCAACAATATATTATAAGTTATAGTGAATGGAGTACTTCTGTAATAATACCCCAAAATAAACACAATATAATATAATTTATAGTGAATGGACTATTTCTGTAATAATACCCAAAAAACCCACAATATATTATAATTTATAGTAATTGGAGTACTTCTGTAATAATACCCAAAAAAAACACAATATATTATAAGTTATAGTGAATGGACTATTTCTGTAATAATACCCAAAATGGTAATAGTCTAGATAGATGGATAAATACCGGGATGTTTTTCTCGTGGGATAATTTGGAGGAATCAGTAACCTTCGTGTTGTTAACATGGAGAGCTTTGATTCCTCCAAACTATGCCATGAAACAGGTGACCCTAATGTTACTTTTTACAATTTACTCTCAAAAGAAACTCCAATTAATTTGTTGTTGTTGTTATTGTTTTCCCAGGGGCAGAATAACCTCCTGCCCCAATTAAGTTTTGGAGAATATTTTTACAAGTTGCCACAACTCGATTTCAAAATATTTACTATTACCAGTGTTTATATTTCACTATTACAAACCACTTTTCTATATATCATTTCTTCTGCAAATACTGCATAACAGTAGTTACCTCTTATAGTTAGGTCCCTGTAGTCTGCCCAGGTTAGGTCCCGGTAGTCTGCCCAGGTTAGGTTCCGGTAGTCACACTAAATCCTTCTAGGAAATATATTTTCTTCCAGTGAAATCCTGTTGTGGCAACTTGTAAAAATTTACCGGCATTATATATTAGTTTATATAATTGATGATACTGTATATAATTTAACTAATAATGTTGTTTTTACAGATGATGTTCTGTCGTCAACTAAGCTTCAAGTAATCAAGCTGAGACATCCTTGTACTGACACTTCTGCCATGTTTATGTTTGACAAGGACAACGCCAAGTTATATGAGTTTTATGCCTTTGATGAAGGACACAGGTATGCTATGACAATTAATTATAGGACACTGGTATGCTATGACAATTTATTAAAGGTAGAATACAGGTAGACACAGGTATTCTTACAATTAATTAAAGGTAGAGTACAGGTAGACAGGTATTTTTACACAGGTATGTTATGACAATGTATGACAATTAATTAAAGGACACAGGTACGCTATGACAATGTATGACAATTAATTAAAGGTAAAGTACAGGTAGACACAAGTATTCTTACACAGGTTATAATTATATATGTAAAGAGAGGTTATTCATTATTTTTGAAGTACTGTACTGTAATGAATGGTCTACCAAGTGAATCTGTGATTACCAAATCAACAAATTTAATAATAATGATAATAAAAATGTTGTATTGCAGTTACATAGTCTTATATTACAAAATAACAAACCTAATAATAATAATAATAATGTTGTATTGAAGTTACATAGTCTTACATTTTGTACGGTATATGTTATAAACTCTCAAAAACAACAAAACATTCATAGGGATAGACATTCAATAAATATCTTCCATTCAAATTTTTTTATATTAATTCCTGATAACCAAAACATTTACAGAGATATAAATTCAATAAATATCTTTCATTCCTTACTTTCCAATGTTACTATGTTTATTGTTGTTGTTATTGTTGATGTTACTTACTATGTTATGTTATCAGATCATGGTTGTTGTTGTAGTTGTTGCTGTTGATGTTGATGTAGTTGTTGATGTTGTTATTGTTGATGTTGATGTTACTTACCAAGATATGTTATCAGGTCATGGTTGTTGTTGTTGATGATGTTATTGTTGTTGTTGTTGTTGATGTTGTTATTTACTATGTTATGTTATCAGATCATGGTTGTTGTTGTTGATGTTGTTATTGTTGTTGTTGTTGATGTTGTTGTTATTTACTATGTTATGTTATCAGGTCCTGGTTCCTGGGTGAGACTGTACAGTGTGACGGTAAGCTGTACGTGACAACACCCGTGGACGTTACCTACCTCGTCCTACCTTACCTCACTAATAATAAGGTGGTGCGTCTATGTTGATTTTATATACAATGTAATGAATGAAAAAATGTCTATCTACCAACACTTTATTTTTTTTCTCATTAACGATATATATATAATGAAAAAATGTCTATATATCACCAACACTTTATTTTTTTTCTCATTACCAATATACATATATACAAAGAAAAAATATTTGTTATCGATATATATATAATGAAAAATATTTGTATTTATCTACCAACACTTTATTTTATTTCTCATTAACGATATACAATGAAAAAATATTTGTACAGTACCTCACCATAATACGTACAGTTGTCAAAAAAGGTATTGGGACAAATCTAGATAAAACTTTAACCCTAGTAATATCCACAACTATTTGTATGGACTATAAACATGTAATACATACTTATATATATCCCTAAAAACAACTATGGACATTAATATATTTAATGTTGTATCAATAGTTGTCGCAATACCTTTTTTGGGGGCAACTGTAAATGTACCACAAACAAAGGTTCTTGATTATAGACGGTCCTTTCGTTTCCTCAGACAACTGTTAGTGTACCATTGGACCACCTTTTGGATGATCCGGAGTTCCCTGCCATATCGTGTTTAGCTGCTGTTGCTGCTAAACGTGACTTCTCCCACATTGCTGACAGAAAAGGTTACTCATGAATGATCACTATACTCTCTTGGTTTGTACAGTTGTGTGGGTAATAATAATCATTGGGTTTGTACAGTTGTGTGGGCAATAATAATCATTGGGTTTGTACAGTTGTGTGGGCAATAATAATCATTGGGTTTGTATAGTTGTGTGGGCAATAATAATCATATACAGTTAATTCTCTTAAGTAGTGTGTAGCTGCTTGTACGGTACTAAATTTAAAGATGGTACTGTACTTAACATATTTATTGGAAAGTTTATCAGCTAAGGAATAGAAGGAAGTAGTGTGTGTGTTTGTAGTAAATTAAAAGATGATACTTGATATATATATTTTGAAAGTTTATCAGCTAAGGAATAGAAGGAAGTAGTGTGTGTTTGTAGTAAATTAAAAGATGGTACTTAACATATTTATGGGAAAGTTTATCAGCTAAGGAATATATAAAATTTATTTAGGCAACTCAGAAATTAATGCTTATTATTCTTGTTTGTATGTGTAGAATAAAAAAATATTAACAAAACATAATTAATATCCACAACCCTATATCTCTCATAACATAAAAATAATATACAGTATAAGATTAATTTCCAGTTAACCCAAAAATTAATTATTATTTCTTTTGCTTATATGTATAGAATAACAAAAACAAAGTAATAATAATAATAAGATTTGAGTATATAATGAATAACCACAACCTTACATACCAGTTAATGTTCAGTTGCCAAAAAAGGTATTGCGACAAATTTTGATAGAATTTTAACCCTAGTAATATCCACAACTATTTGTATGGACTATAAGTATGTATAACAGAAGGAAATATACATATCCTTCTGTAATACATACTTATACACATAATATACATATCCTTCTGTAATACATACTTATAATATAGCATATATAATAAAAGAAAATATACATATCCTTCTGTAATACATACAACTATGGACATTAATATATTTAATGTTGTATAAATAATTGTCGCAGTACCTTTCTTAGCAACTGTACATGCCATAAGAAATATTATATAAACTTGAAATATATCCCTAAAAAAGAATTAATTATCAGGTAATCCAGAACTTGGGGTGTGGAAATATAATGAAGAGAAAACGGTGGGTTGGCTGGCAGGAAGGACAGAGAAACTGGCATCACTACTACAGGACAGAAAAGTGCCAACGTCATCGGCTCAAAGCTTCACCTATGTTCGGACTATGAGCTTGGATGAGACGAAAGGTGGGTTGTGTGTGTGTGTGTGTGTGTTGTTGTGATTTAATGTGATATTTAACTATAACCTTGGATTATAAGAGTTGTTGTTGTGATGCTAAACTTAAAGTGATATTTAACTTATAACCCTGGATGAGACTAAGGGTTGTTGTTGTGAAAGTTTGGTGTTGTTGTTGATGTTGTTGTGATGCTAAATTTAATGTGTTGTTTAACTTATAACCTTGGATTAGTCCATTATATTTTTGTATTTTTTCCTTCCTCTTTATTTATAGTGTATAAAATTATTGTTTCAGAGGCGTACCTGGAGTTATCTTATGGTATATTATGTGACTACCTCTCTGACACACTGAGTAAGGCCCTTCGTCAACACCTCCAGCTGCCTGAGGTGCGTGTCAAGAAGAAAGCCCCCTCAGGTGTCGAGAACCAGGCCCCACCCAAGAAACGCAAGTCTGAAGGACCACTCGATGACTACTCCAAGGACGGTCTTCCCGCTAGCAAGGTGGAGTATTAGTCTCATCTGTTTGTGTGTGTGTGTGTGTGTGTTTTATGATCATTTTTTATTATTTCAATTTTTACGATTTCTTATGTCAGTTGTTTCATCTGTGTGTGTGTGTGTTTGTGTGTTTGTGTGTGTGTTTTATGATCATTTTTTATTATTTCAATTTTCACGATTTCTTATGTGAGTTTTTTCATCTGTGTGTGTTTGTGTGTGTGTGTGTGTTTTGTTTTGTTTTGTTTATAGAATGCCAGTATTGTCTGTATATATTTCCTACTATCTTTCCTTCTATCCATGTGTTATCTTTTGTGTTATATATTTCCACAGGGTAACACACCACAGAATGCCAAGGCGAGGGCATTAGCCAGATCTGCTTCAGGGAGTAAGAGCATCACTTCATTTTTCACCAAGAAATAATAATTGTCTGATTATTTAGTTATTAAGGTTAGTTAAAAAAATCAATAAACATGTTTTTGTGTTGTATTTCTCAATAATAATAATAATAATAATAATTAAGCTTTGTTTAATGAATATTGTAATTTATTTATACCTTAACCCTTATTCCTTAGTGAACATGTATTAAGCACATGGTTTATTATATATTATATATTATATACTGTCCAACCCCATCCTAAATGGGAAAATACGGACGTTAAACGAAAATGATGATGATGATGATGATGAGTAGTTTGGAGGTCTACATTAACTTCAAATTGAACACAAAGAAAAAGGTTGCTTTCCTTAAAATGCAGTAGAGACAGAGATAGAAGGAAATAGATAGAAAGGAGGGACAGGGAGGTGAAAGAAAGGTGGGACAGTAATAGAAGGAAATAGATGGAAAGGAGGGACAGACTGATACAAAGGAAGTACAGGCAACAGGGGACAGGCATGGGGGGGGGGGGACTAGGGGCGGTGCGGTAATAGAGGGAAAGGCTTGGGGGGGGGGGGTAGAAAGCCTGTCCCCTTATTCCCGCACCCCCTCCTAACCTCCCCAAGCCTGTCCCCTACTCACTCAAAATTAAATTATGCCCTGAACTAAAGTAACCTAACTGAAACATACTTAGAATTTATAACCCGGAAGTGAAGAGATATGAAAGCAAGCACAGTTGGGGGGGGAAATTGTCGTCTCTTCCTACTGCAAGCACCCCCCCCGCCCCAACCCCCCCTCCTCAAAGTAAGGTGGATGCTTCCCTACCCCCACCCATTCCCTCAACTGATGCTCCTCCACCCACCCAACCTTACTTGACCCACTACCCACCCGTCCCCTCAACTGATGCTCCCCCACCCCCCCACCTAACCTTACTTGACCCCCACCCACACACCCACTACCCACCCGTCCCCTCAACTGGTGCTTCTGACCCCGTTTTCCTCTTCAGCTTTCTGCATCTCCAACCTCTGTGTTTTGTGTGGACCAACAACAAGTTAAAACATCACCAGAGCCAAACAGAAGGTCAGTCAATAAGTATCACATCATTCCATACCATTAACACACACACACACACACAGACAGACAACAACACTCCCTCCATCACCAGTGTCTGTATATCTTGTTTATTAGCGGCAACATTTTTCAAGACGTCAATCATTAAACTCGGGATAATGCGCAGAGCTGGCAGGGCTGCGTAGTCGTCCACGGAAAGTGCCAAAAGTCGTCAACTTCTCCATATTTATTGCTCAAAAACACGTCATTATCCCCGCGGTGGAATGTTCCCTTCACACTACATTCAACTAATTACATTGACCGAGTTTTTAAAGGGGAATACAAAGGTTTAATTCACACTGTAATTATTGGTATATCTATAAAGAGAGGAGGTTTATTGTTCTCACATTATTTATTCACGTTTATTGCTTCATTACTTGAGGTATTAATGTTTGACGAATTACATGACTCCTTAAAGGTTAATCAGATTGTTTCCAAACTTACGACTAACTTCAAGTTAAGGGAAATCGCGCCTATATCGATTGGAGAGTGCGCACAACATTGTATCTGGCAGGAGAGGTGCCATGTCGCTAGTATTGAAAAGTTTATATTTCCTTGTTGCTATCACAGTGGGGCTCCAGTTTATCACAGTTTATTTACGGTACAACTTGTTATTTATTTATGATATACGACGTCTACTCAGTTATGCGGAAGTGTCGTAATAACCACAATAAAATTGTTTAACGTAATTCCAGTACCGGCATGTGCGCGTTCCAGCCATCTTTCCAGACTTGGCAAGTAAAGTCAGCAAACTTTTTCCGAGTCGCACAACTTTCCAAGATTTGATCGTGTGTGGCTTTTGGATATGGATTCAGCTGAATTTGAGTGGCACAAAGGTTACAGTACCTGAGAGTGGAGGTGAGGAGCCTTGTAACATCTTCCTTTAGCTGCTAGACAGGTAAGAGATTAGTTAAGTGTGTAAATATTGATACGAACAACTTGTATCTGTTGGGAAAGTTCGCCGTGGCCTCTGCTAGGAAGGTTGTCAAGCTGGAGTGATCGTAGTACCAGCGTCAGGAGGTATTATATTACCCATGTGAAGTGAATATAGACTGTATACACACCTCTACACAACACAAACCATGTGCTGTGTTGTTTTCCAAGTTTACTCGTAAGCGGTGAATGAGTGATTTCAGGGTTGGCGGACGTACGATTATAAATAGTTTCCCTCGGACAGACAGGTTTTCCATTTCCTATGAGGGTCATTTCGTGGATTTTTGACTTCAGGGTTAGACCAAACCTGTGATGGTAACACTGAAAACAATAATACCAATCACTAAACCAGAGAAAATGTGAGAATAAGTTAAGAATTTAGTGTCAGTCACAGAGCACAACTACTATTGATTCTCAGCATCAAGCATCCCCTCTCTCTCTCACTCACTCTCTCTTTCTCTCTCTCACTCTTTCTCTTTCTCTTTCTCTCACTCTCTTTCTCTCACTTTCTCTCTCACTCTCACTCACTCTCTCTCTCACTCTTTTTCACTCTCCCTCACTCACTCTCTCTCACTCTCTCTCCCTCACTCACTCTCTCTCTCTCTCACCCTCTCTCACTCTCTTTCTCTTTCTCCTTGCATTTGTTTTGATTAATTGGTAACACATTGACACCATTATTCATTACACAGTGTTACCAATTATATACCGAATATATATTAATGTGTGAGTATTAAACAGGTAACTAACAACAATCCTGGAACACACACACACACACACACACACACACACACGTTTAAAGATTCGGCTCCTCTTCGTTCCAGGACTCACTCGGTCAGCGGAAAAACGTTTATTGGAAGCCGGGCTGTGCAATACTAGTCCTTATCTCCTTAGGGCATTAGGCTTGAAATAAAAACCTCGCTGTTTTTGGCATGCGTCTGTTTAGTAGGTCACTTTAAGGAGAGAGAGAGAGAACATACATACATACATACATACAGTGTTATTTGTGGTTAATACTTTGGAGGAATCAAGGCACTCCAATTAACCCAAATTGTATTAATACCGAAATACGTGGTAATTCATTTTTGTTACATTGGAGTGCCTTGATTAATTCCTCTAAAGTAAACAACAACAACAGGGACCAGAAGAGCATAAAATAATGTGTTTGTTGTGTTGTTGTTGTTGTTGTTTGGAAATATAGTTTGGAGGATTCAGTTGCTCCAGATTTGCCAAACACAAAATTAACGTGTATGAAAAAATGGAGGCTTCTGATTCCTCCTGACGCATGTGTGTGTGTGTGTGTGTGTGTGTGTGTTTGTGTGTGTGTGTGTTTGTTTCGTGGCAACATTTGAAGGACTCGTTTATCTCCATTTTTCTGACTACATCACACACACACACACACACACATCATTTTCAGGTGTAACTATAACAAAAGTGTGTGTGTGTGTGTGTGTGTATTTATATGAGAGAGAAATAATTATATACTTGGGTGTATTTTTATATAAAGAGGTATATATATAATACACTTTTACGTTGTACAGTTGCCACCATAAATAAATACGTGTTAATTCATCCCGTGTACAGACGGCGGCAAAAGTCATGTCGCCTCACTACATACGTATAATGAAATAAATAATATATTATCTGTAAACTATTAGTAGCCTTTCAATGTGCATAAATTTTGGCTTTCGACTGTACATGTAAACAAAGTAGGTCAAGATATATATATACAAGTGACTCGATGTGCATAAATTTTGGTTCTCGACTGTACATGTAAACAAACCGAGTAATAAATTAATAAATGATGATATTTTATACATGTGTTGGCTACCGATGATGTGCACAGATTATGGCTCTCGACTGTACATGTAAACAAACCGAGTAATGAATATAAAGGATATGTATGTGTGTGTCGTTGGTCCTGGAAGTTAACTGACTGACTGGTTGCTTGCTTCTTCCAGGAAAGACTAGAGTATGTTGTTGTTGTTGTTGTTGTTGTTGTTGGTGAGACGAAAATATCACTTGATTACTGGTGGGGCTTGGCAGAGAGAGAGAGAGAGAGAGAGAGAGAGAGAGAGAGAGAGAGGTGGGTGATGGTGTTTGTGGAGAGAGAGAGAGAGAGAGAGGTGGGTGGTGGTGGTGTTTGTGGAGAGAGAGAGAGGTGGTGTTTTGAGAGAGAGAGAGAGAGAGAGAGAGAGAGAGAGAGAGAGGAAGTGAAATATACATGCTTTGGGATGGGGTGATTGACTCAATATGGGGGCATTGACCGAGAGAGAGAGAGAGAGAGAGAGAGAGAGAGAGAGAGAGAGAGAGAGAGAGAGAGAGAGAGAGAGAGAGAGAGAGAGAGAGAGAGAGAGAGAAGGAAAATGACGACAGAGAGAGAGAGAAGGAAAATGACCAAAGAGAGAGAGAGAGAGAGAGGAATGGGTGGGTGTCGGCAGGGATGGATAATTAAGATGTTGATTGGAAAAGTTGAAAGACAAGGAAGGAAAGAAGGGCTAGCTAGGGTCAAGTTTAGGGTTGATGATGATGATGATGATGATGATGATGATGATGATGATGATGATGGGGAGTATAGAAATTGGAAAGCTCAGCAGAAAAAGTGAAGGAAGGTGGACATACATACAAACATACACACATACCAATGCATACACACACCCTTGTTACTGGACGGCGGGTTACTCACTACTCTCCCTCTCCCTCTCCCCCCCCCTTCCCTTCCCCTCTCCTTTAAACTAGATATTAATGCAGAATATTAAAATATGTACTAGACAAAGTGAATTGATGTGTGTGTGTGTGTGTGTGTGGTGGGGGTGTGTGTAGAGGGTGGGGGTGACTGCATAGGAGTGGGGGGAAGCAAGGGTAGGGTGCGAGGAAGGGGAGAACACACACACACACACACACACACACACTGAGATCAATACCTACCCTCCCCAAAAGTTAGCTAAACTTCACTCAGCGTTGAACAAGTTTGGAGAGAGAGAGAGAGAGAGAGAGAGAGAGAGAGAGAGAGAGAGAGGAAAAAAATATATATATAAGTAATCCCAAACTCTTCCTTGCCTACCTATATTATAAGCGTTCAAAACTTGTGTTCCATTTTCCTCTATATCTATCTGTCTCTATTTCTATCTATATCTTTTTATCTATATCTATTTCTATCTATATCTTTCTATCTATCTCTATCTGTCTCTATTTCTATCTATATCTTTATATCTATATCTATTTCTATCTATATCTTTATATCTATATCTATTTCTATCTATCTCTATCTGTCTCTATTTCTATCTATCTCTTATCTGTCTATCTATCTATCTATCTATTTCTATCTATCTAAGCATAAGAGGCCAAAAGGAACACAAGTTTTGAATAGAGTATAGCTGCTCCACACACACACACACACACACAGACCTTGAAACATTATTATTATTATTGAGAAGGAGTGTATGAAATATAATAGATACAATATATAGATAGCCTACATAACTCCATATACTTCGCTAACATATGGGTAAACATTTAGATAATAATAATGATTATTATTATTATTATTATATTTAGATACATAACTTTCAATTAACACATCGATAATATATTCGTAAACAAACACATATCAAAAATATTCGTCAAAAATTTTCGTTAACAAACACATCGGTAAAATATTCGTAAACAAACACATCACATTGGTAGTTTGCAATTATAAAAAAAGAATAATTTATTGTTTGTGTTTTGGTGTGTTTATATAATTTATGTATGAATCAATTTGTGTGCATAATAATTATAGTATAGATCTTGATTTGAATTAGGGTAAAGTTATATGACAGCAACAAACCTACTAACATATGCTGCTTCTAAATACATATAGCAGATAATTTAGTTAATATTTTGCTCTTTAAGTTTAATGCCTTTTTAACGATGAGAAATTACATAATGCTTTAGCAGGATCAATTATTGTAGGAGTTTTATAAGAGGTAATTAATATGTTTACATTTGCCAGCTGGTATGGTGAGCTATGAAGGGATAATATTAATGTCTTAACTCCCAATACCTCCACAATTATTAATTTTTACCGCCAATAACATTCTTATGGCAAGGAAAACCATTATTAGAACATGATAATATTATTAGGCTATAAAGATAAGCCACTAAAGTAACGAAAAACGTGAAAAATAATATGATTTACCCACGTCACCCACATAAAAACAAAAATAAATTTACACCCGCGCCCCCTACATTATTTACATTATAAAGTGTCATAATGGAGGTGTTGAGATCACAGAGTTTCGTGTTATTTATAGTGATTTATAGTGTTTATTCGCCTCGTTATTGCTCTAAATTAATACCACAACTGCACAATATATTAATGGTGAGAATATGACCAATGGAGAAGTTGTAAGTAATATATTTTAATCTAAATAAGCTAATTGAAATGAAACCACGTGGCGTTTCATATCGTATAAAACAATATATATATATTAAATATCTGTGTTAAAATTTATCGCTGTTTTTCAAGTGTTTTGTAATAATTAACTAACTTCGAGGGATGCTGACAATCCCACGAACCATCTTAGGTTAACTTAGATCAATTATTATTTACCGTAAAGTTAGTTATTGAGAGGAAATAACCTAACTTTAATCTAACTTAATTTGACCAGAGATACACAACCAAATTTTACCATACTCAACCTAACTTTAATCTAAATTGACTAAATTAGATATACACAACCAAATGTATGACCTAAGTTAACTTTAATCTACTGTAATTTGACCAGATATACTCAACCAAATGTATGACCTAACTTTAACTAACCTAATTTGACCAGATATACTCAACCAAATTTGACCATACTCAACCTAACTTTAATCTATTTTGACTAAGTTAGATATACACAACCAACCAATTGTATGACTTAACTTTAATCTAATTTGACCAGATATACTCAACTAAATGTATGACCTAACTTTAACCTAACTTAAATTGAATCAGTATCCCCAAATTTACCAAAAGTATATGTATGTATGACTCTAGTATTATTAGTGAATTTAAAATGAGCCTAATATGTACACAATATATGCTGCTACACACACACACACACATATTAATAACATTTGGAGAATTATTGAACATTAATTCGGTTCTTCTAGCGAGAAATATTGCCAACTTATGAGCTGAAATAAGCCAAGAGCGAGTATACCCTAAAATACCATGAAATTATTCGTTTTCTCTAACTGAATGATACGGGACCATTTTCTGTCACGCTTGATATATTATGGTACACTTAGGTATTTGTTAAGGTGGTGTGGGAGTAGGGGACAGGCTTGGGGGGTGACAAAGGGGGTGCGGGAATAGGGGGACAGGCTTGGGGTGGGTAGAAAGCCTCCCTAATAATAATAATAATAATAAATAAACATATAAGACACGATAGATGCAAAATAATAATAATAATAAATAAACATATTAAAAACAATAGATGCTGATATGATTTGTTTTGGTCAGAGAATGGCACGAGGACGAAGTGGACGAGGGAGGAACAGCGGAGGCGGCGGCGGCGGAGGAGGCGGCGACAACGAAGGAGGCGGAGGCGGCGGCGGCGGAGCGAGAGGACCCACTACCACCACCACAACAACAACAACAACATCAACAACAACGGCAACAGGAGGAGTGAGGGAACGTGTAACCAGAGGCAGATTATTATTGGCTGATATGACAACACACAACAACACAAGACAAATTAAGGTGAGTTGATTCATTATGGATTTATATGACATCTATTTATATGTTGATAGATGGATTTATATATATGTGGGATGTATGTATGTGGGATGTATTTGTATGTGTTGATAGATGTATTTATATATATGTGGGATGTATGTATGTGGGATGTATTTGTATGTTGATAGATGTATGTATATGGGATGTAGTTCATTTATATATGGGGTGTATTTATATGTGTGGGATGTATTTATATGGGATATAGGGCATTTATATGTGGGATGTATATATATATATATATATATATATATATATATATATATATATATATGTGTGGGATGTATTTATATATATGTGGGATGTATTTATATGTTGAGAGAAATATTTATATGGAAGGAGGGAAGGGGTATGATGTGGGAGGGATGGAGGAAAGGGGATATGATGTTAATGAAGGAAGGAAGGAAAGGAGGGAGGAGGATGTGGGAAAGAGGAAGGAAAGAAGGAAGGTAAGAAGGGGAGGTGATGTGGGAAAGGGGAAGGAAGGGAGGAAGAAGAAGTGATGTTAAGGAAGGAAAGGGAGGAATGGGTAATGATGTTAAGGGAAGAAAGGAAGGAAGGGGAAATTATAGTGTAATTAATGTAATGTATGTGGAAAGAAAGAGTAATATTTTGAAAGTGTAATATTTTGAAAGGGGTATATAATATTTTGGAATTGGTAAAATTTTGAAAGGAGTAAAATTTTGAAAGGAGAAAATTTTTGGAAGGGGTTATATTTTGAATGGGGAATATTTTAATGGAGTAATAATTTGAAAGAGGTAATAATAATTAATTTGGAAAGCATAATATTTTGAAAGGAGTAAAATTTTGAAAGGGGTAAAATTTTGTGATGTGGAAAGAGGAATTAGGAGGAGGGGAGGGGGAAGGAAGAGGAGGAGGAGATGGTGATGGAGGAAGAGGAGGAGGATGAAGAGGAGGAGGAGATCAGAGTCACAAGGGAGTATAATATATTAAGCTTCAACCTGGCATACATTATACTACTACTACTATTATTACTACTCCTACTACTACTACTACTACTACTACTACTACTACTACTATTATTATTACTACTACTTCTATTATTACTACTAATATTATTACTACTACTACTATTATTACTACTATTACTACTTTTACTATTACTACTTTTACTATTACTACTACTACTACTACTACTACTACTACTACTACCACAACAACAACAGCAACAACAACACCACAACCATTATGAACCAACCCTATAAATATTTATCAAAAACTTTCTTGGTGCAATAACTGAGGAGAGGGCGAGTAGCAAGGTCCCCTCTCTCTCTCTATCTCTCTATCTCTCTTTCTCCCTCTCTCTCTCTCTATCTCCCTCTCTCTCTATCTCTCTTTCTCCCTCTCTCTCTCTCTCTCTCACACACACACACACACACACACACACACACACACGCACACTCACACTCACACTCACACTCACACTCACCACTCACTGTCCTTTTACATGGTACATCTCTCTCTCTCTCTCTCTCTCTCTCTCTCTCTCTCTCACGCACACTGTCCTGTCTTTTTTTTACATGTACATCTCTCTCTCACACATGGAATTCTACATTCTTTCTCTCTTCCACACACACACACACACACACACTGTCCTTTCTTTTTTTTACATGTACATCTCTTTCTCACACACATGGAATTCTACAGTAAATGAGTGATATAAACCCCCGACCTTTTTTTTTTTTTTTTTTTTTTTTTTTTTTTTTTTTTTTTTTACAGCTCAAAAATAAATTAAATGATGAATTTTGATGAATCGAATCATTTGCATCAATATTATCCCGGGTTTATTTTTCCC
>JAWZYT010001940.1:142500-150000 GCA_034508575.1 Petrolisthes manimaculis
TGTCCTTTGTATTCAACCACCACTACCCATCCTCCTCCTCATCCTACTCCTCCACCACCACCCTTCTCCTCCTCCTCCTCCTCCTCCTCCTCCTCCTCCTCCTCCTCCTCCTCCTCTTCCTCCTATATGGGTGCTTCTGGTGAATTTGATTCCATCTGGGCAGGGTTGAGGCTGCATTTCAATATTATGCTAAGTTAGACTCCCAGCCATCTTCTTCCTCAATATTATTCCCAATAGATTTCTGGGAGTGGTAGTGGGAGGAGGAGAAGGAGTGGGAGGTGGGTAGGGGTGGGATGTAATGGTCCGTGTGTGTTTGTGTGTTTGTGTTTGTCTCTGTGTGTGTCTGTGTGTTTGTGAATGTGTGTGTAAATGTGTGAATTTTTGTGTGTTTGAGAATGTGTGTATGTGTTTGTGTGAGTTTCTGTGTGTGTGTTTATGAATGTAAATGTGTGAGTTTCTGTGTGTGAATGTGAATGTGTGTGTCTGTGTGAATGTGAATGTGTAAGTTTCTGTGTGTGAATGTGTGTGTATGTGTGTGTGTGTGTGTGTGTGTGTGGAGGGGAAGATGGAGGATGTCTGTTGATATGATTTTGTGTGACAGATACACATATTCGATGGAGACATTACTTCTCTCACTCACTCTCACTCACTCACTCTCACACACTCACTCACTTACTCACTCACTCTCACACACTCACTCACTTACTCACACACACTCACTCTCACTCACTCACACACTCACACACTCAATCTCACACACACTCACTCTCACACACACACTCAATCTCACACACACTCACACTCAACATTTACACACTTTTTCACACTCATTTCTTACTACACCCCCTCCCCACCCACCCCACTACACACCCCCCCTCCCCCCCACCCCCACCCCCACCCCCTCCCTTCTTATAACATCAGTAACCTACACAACGTAAAGTGAATCAGAAAAACCGATTTGCAAAGCCTATATGGGAATTTGAAATGAATGCAATAATAGATGTGTGTGTGTGTGTGTGTGAGAGAGAGAGAGAGAGAGAGAGAGAGAGAGAGAGAGACATACATACAGAGTGAGAGAGAGAGAGACATACATACAGAGTGAGAGAGAGAGAGACATACATACAGAGAGAGAGAGAGACACACATACATACAGAGAGAGAGAGAGACACATACATACAGAGAGAGAAAGAGAGAGTGAGAGAGAGAGAGAGAGAAAGAGAGAGAGAGAGAGAGAGAAAATAAAGGTGTTTGTTGTTTGGGTAAAAAATAATATATATAAGAATAATAAAAATAGGTTGACTGTGTCTCTAGAGAAATATATAAATAACAACAATGAATATTTAATAGTGAATGTGTCCCAAAGATGACAAGGAGATAAACAAACAAATATATATATGTGTGTGTGTGTGTGTGTTGTGTGTTTGTGTTGTGTATGTTGTGTGTTGTGTGTGTGTTGTGTGTGGTATTTGATTTGGACACTTATTTACTCACTCATTTACTCATTCACTCACTCACTCACTCCCTTACTCACACACACACACTCACTCACTCACTCAAACTCTTCCTCACTCACACACACACACACACACACACACACACACACACACACACACTCTTCCTCACACACACACACACACACACACACACACACACACACACACACACACACACACTCCCTCTCACACTCGCTCTCTCAGGATTTGCCAACTTGTAGAAAATATCATTAGTACTTTTGACAGACACATCTCCACCCCTCATACCCCCTCATACTCCCTTATACCCCCTCATACTCCACCACAGAGAGAGGGGAAGGGAGGGAAGGGAAAGGAGAGAGAGAGAGAGAGGTGGAAAGGGAAGGATAAGCAGGAAAGAAAGAGAAAGGAAGAGAGATGAGAAAGAAGAGAGAAAAGAAGGAAGGAAAGAAAGGAAATGAGAGAGAAAGAAGGAAAAATGAGAAATAACAGATAGAAAATAAGGAAGGAAAGGGAAGAAATTAAAGTAAAGGGAAAGGAGTGAAGGAAAGGAAGGAAAGGAAAAGGAAAAGAGAGAAGGAAAAATTACAGATAGAAAATTAAGAAGGAACGAAAGTAAAGGAAAGGGAAGGAAAGGAAAGGGATGAGAGAAAAGAGAGAAAAGAGAAAGAAGAGAGAAGGAGAAATTACAGATAGAAAAGAAGTTAGGAAAGAAAGGGAAAGGAAAGAAAGGAAAGGGTTCACTTAGAGTAAACCGGTTCATTTCCCTTCACATGAAACACTCAGGCCCATAGTTTAAAAAAAATTGAGGTCCCTTACTGGAGCTCTATGAACCCTCCAAATATTCCAGACCACAAAACGCTTCAGTGTTTCTAATAGGGGTAGGGATGTGGATGTGTTGAGGGATAGAGAGGGGATGAAGTGGAATAGGATGGGACTAACTGGAGGATTGAGAGAGAGAGAGAGAGAGAGAGAGAGAGAGATGCATACCTCTCTTTCAACACTTTTGACTACAACTCAATGCCTCTCTCTCTCTCTCTTTCTCTCTCTCTCTCTCTCTCTCTCTCTCTCTCTCTCTCTCTCTCTCTCTCTCTCTCTCTCTCTCTCTCTCTCACGCACATATCCAAACATACATCTATCTATCTATCTATCTATATTTATCTCCCCTCTCCTCCCACCAACCCCATCCATCTATCTATCTGCAACTATCTATCCATCCATCCATTCTTTCTCCCCTTTCCTTCTACAAACACCATTCATCTATCTATCTATCCAACTATATATCTATCTATCTCCCCTCTCCTCCTGGTACATACATACAAACACACACACACACACACACCACACCATGCATCAAACCAACCCTCTCCTCACACACACACAACACAGACACACACACACACAGACACTACTATCATCCCCTTCCCCTCTCCTGGTACATACATACAAACACACACACACACACACACACACACACACCACACCATGCATCAAACCAACCCTCTCCTCACACACACACACACACACAACACAGACACACACACACACACACAGACACTACTATCATCCCCTCTCCCCTTCCCTTCCCCCAACAGAGGTATATATGCCATTCCCAGGGTGTAGTCAACCAAGCTTCAATCCCAATTTTATCCTTGGTGTGTCACATTCACTTGAAAACCCGCACCACTGCACCCCAGGATTGATACTTTAATTGAATGTTGGGCTTCACACTTGTATACCTACTATTACTACTACTGTTACTACCTACTATTACTGCTGTTACTACTACTACTACTACTACTACTACTACTATTACTACTACTACTACTGCACCTAAGGATTGATACTTTAATTGAATGTTTGGGCTTCACACTTGTATACCTACTATTACTACTGTTACTACTACTACTACTATTACTACTACTACTACTACTACTGCACCTCAGGATTGATACTTTAATTGAATGTTGGGCTTCACACTTGTACACCTACTACTACTACTTTTACTACTACTACTACTACTACTACTACTACTACTACTGCACTCCAGGATTGATACTACTATTACTGCTGTTACTACTACTACTACTACTACTACTATAACTACTATTATTACTACTGCTGTTGCTGTTACTACTACTACTACTGTTACTGTTACTACTACTACTACTACTACTACTACTACTACTACTAGAGATGGTGGGGGAGTGGGCCAAGTAGTGGTGGTGGTGGTGGTAGTGGTAAAGGTAGTGTTTTGGTAGTAGTGGTAGTTGTGGTGGTTGTGATGTTGGTGGGGGGAGGGGGGGGGTCACTCTTCCATCCCCTTATACACACACACACACACACACACTGTTTCTCACTCTTTTCATTCTTCACTCCTCCCACTTCACACACACACAAACAAACAGACACACACACACACACACACACTGCTTCTCACTCTTTTCATTCTTCTCCCACTTCACATACACACACACACACACACACTGTTTCTCTCCTCCAAAACACACACACACACACACACACCTATTCATCTTCTCTCATCACTTTCCCACCCCCCATCCCTTGAGGTGGGGGGGGGGTGAGGGGGGTGGGGGTGGGGGGGGTGTAGGATCAGGGAGGTAATGTTTCAGAAAATGCCGACCCATCCATTATATTGAAGGGGTAATGGGGGGACGGGAAGGGGGCGTGGGGGGGGTCTTCCTTGCCTTGTTAACCCCCCCCCACTCCCCCACATTTCTTTTCTCTCTCTTTTTTTCTCTCTCTCTTTCTTAGATTATTAAGTACGAATTGTAACAAGAGTAATTACTATTAGTGGAAATAAATATTATTGTTATTATTGTTTATTATTATTATTATTGTTTATTATTATTATTATTATTGTTATTATTATTATTATTATTATTATTATTATTGTTTATTATTATTATTATTGTTGTTATTGTTATTATTATTGTTATTATTATTATTGTTATTATTATTATTATTAGTGTTATTATTATTATTATTATTATTGTTATTATTATTATTATTATTATTATTATTACTCTCTCTCTCTCTCTCTCTCTCTCTCTGTGTGTGTGTGTGTGTTGTGGACAATATCAAGAGAGAAAGTGGGAGAGAAAGAGAGAGAGAGGGAGAAAGAAAGGGTAAAGGAAGAGGAGGAGGGGAGGGGGGAGTAAGATGGAGGGAGGGAGAGAAGATATGGGGAGGGGAGGAGAGAAGATATGGGGAGGGGGGGGGAGGGGGGACTGACTGACTGACCATAATAAACGATGTAGGAAATAGAGGGAAAAACTGTGCCCCCTCCCCCCACCACTATTCCTCCCCCCTCCCCTTCCCCCTTTTCATCCCCCTCCTCCCCTCCCACTTCCATTCTTTCTTATCTCTTCCTTCTCTTTCTCCATTATTATTATTATTATTATGTTATCATCTCTCATTTATTTCCTCACAAAAAATTCCTTAGTTTTTTTTTTCCTTTTATTCCCTTTTCCCCTCTCTCTCTCTCTCTCTCTCTCTCTCTCTCTCTCTCTCTCTTGCCCATTACAGGTGGCAAGTTAGCCAAATTTCAACTACTTTCTATCTTTCCTATAAAATTTCCTTGTGGAGTTTTCTCTACCAACTCCACAAGGTTCTGACTCCTAACTTTATTTCCAGTACGGCTCAGGCCGGAGGGATTGGAGGGTGGGGAGAGAGCCTTCTACTTTGCTATCCTTACCTACGACTATCACTGGGGAGATATTCATTCTCTACCAGTAACCTTCTAATCAGATCACCCCGTGTGGACCGTAAGGTCTGTTGTGGTCTGTGATTCTATGTAACTCTATGTAACTCTCTCTCTCTCTCTCTCTATCTATCTATCTATCTATCTATCTATCTATCTATTTATCTATCTATCTATCTATCTATCAATCTATCTATCTCTCTATCTATCTATCTATCTATCTATCTATCTATCTATCCATCTCTCTATCCATCCACCCTCCATCTCTCTCTATTCTATCTACTCCTAACCCGTCCCCACAACCAACCAACCAACCATCCAACCATCCCTCATTCTCACATCTGATTGGTCAAGTGAATAACCTCATTGGCACTGATTGGCTGGCTACCACTCCCCTCTCCCCCCTTCCCCCCTCCCCCCCCTCTCCCCGGATTGGTCAGACTATTCGCTTCCGTTGAGGTCTGATTGGTGGCGTGTCTAGTGTCATATATGTCATCTTAAGTCAAAAAGTTGTTGAGTGTGTGTGTGTGTGTGTGTGGTGTGTGTTTTCTCTCTAGGGGGGTGGGGGTGGAGGATGAGAGGGGATATTCTAGCTAGGAGGTCTCTTGGGAGATGACACACACATACACACACACGCATATATATATATATATATATATATACATAACACGCACACGCATATATACATACACACACATACATACATACAAAGAGAGAGATAAAAAGAAACATATATACACACACATATATATATATATATATATATATATATATATAATATATATACATACACACATATATACATACATACAAAAAGAGAGAAAAAAGAAATATACACACACACATATACATACATGCATACATATATTACATATATACATACAAAAAGATAGAGAAAAAGTAACACATATACATACATACACATACCGTACATATATACATACAAAAAGATAGAGAAAAAAAGTAACACATACCGGTACATACACATACACACACACACACAAGAGAGAGAAAAAAGAATAAGAGGGTGTTGTCTTTCCACACACACACACACACACACACACACACAAAAGTAGGGAGTTGGTATTTTGCATTTATATTCTCTCCTGTACTCCTCCTTTTTTTCTTCCTTCCTCTCTTCCTTCTCCTTTTCTTCCTCCTTCCTTTCTTCCTCATGTTCCTCCTACTCCTCCCTTTCTTCTTCCTTCTCCTTTTCTTCCTCCTTCCTTTCTTCCTCTCTTTCTCCTCCCTTTCTTCTTCCTTCCTCTCTTCCTTCTCTTCTTCCCTCTCCTCCTTCTCCCTTTCTTCCTCCTTCTCCTCCTCTTCCTCCTTCCCCTCTTCCCCATCATCACATAAATGCATTGAGGGAGACAAGTGGGACCTCTACTGACCTAATATAGATAATGAAGAGAACCAATCATAGCCTACAACCCATTACTACTACTACTACTACTATTACTACTACTACTACATATACTACTATTACTACTACTAATACTACTAATACTATTAATACTACTACTACTACACCCTTCACCACTACTACTACTACTAATAATAATAATAGTAGTAGTAGTAGTAATACTCCCTTCTCCCTTCCACTCCCCATTTTCCATCTTTCCTCCACAACCCCTCTTTCCATCCCCTCTCCCTCTCTCCCTTCCTCCCTCTCCCTCCCTCCCTTCAAAACTCCCCAGAGGAATTCGCGGATTCAAAGACTGGGCACCTTTTGAGACGGCGGCGCCAGAAAGGGAGGTTTTAATAAAATTATCGACGCGGGACTGAAGAGTTGGCGCGAGAAAATGTTGAAGGAGAGATTGAGGCTTGGTAAAAAAAGACGTGATTGCGACGCTATTGTGTGAAAAATGTTAATATTGAGAGATGTAGAGAGAAGGGGAGGAAGGAGGGGTTGTTGAAGTAGGAGAGAGAGGAGGAGGAGGAGGAGGAGGAGGAGGAGGAGGAGGAGGAGAGAAAAGGAATAGATGTAGGGAAGAGGTATTGAGTTAGGAGGAGGAGGAGGAGGGGAAAAAGAGAAGGAGGAGGAGGGGAAGAAGAGAAGAAAGATTCAGAATGGCTTAGTAATAAAGAGAGAGAGAGAGAGAGAGAGAGAGAGAGAGAGAGAGAGAGAGAGAGAGAGAGGGAGGAACTTCTCAACTGTGGTAAGGAAGATACAAAAGAAGAACTCTGTCTTTCATCAAATTCCTATCAAGTCTTTCATTTCTGTATCTTTTTTTTATTATTAAGGGGGAAATAATACGATTTGGAGCACCATGATTCCTCCAAAGTATGTCAGGAAACTGTACA
>JAWZYT010001940.1:157500-160000 GCA_034508575.1 Petrolisthes manimaculis
CACACACACACACACACACACACACACACACACACACACACACACACACACACACACACACACACACTCACTCAAAAAGTACACCCACCCACCATTCCAAATCCACCATCAATATATTTCTTCTTCAGAAAAGTTAAAAAAAAAAAAAAAAAAAAAAAAAAAAGAGTTAATTAAAGACCTGTCAAAGAGATTTTTTTTCCCCGTTTCTCTGTGATTAGTCGAAATTTTTTGATGGACGCTTGCAAAAGGACTCGTCTTAGAAGTTTACCAGTTCCTCCTCCTCCTCCTCCTCCCCCAACCCCCTCCCAAAATAAAAAATAATGAAAATAAAATGGAGACCGTGTTCTATAGTGTGTGTGTGTGTGGGTGTGTTTGTGTGTGTGTGTGTGTGTGTGTGTGTACAGTCGTCCTCAGAAATTCGTACACAGTATAAGTTAAAAAAAAGGGTCTATATATATTTTTTGCACACATACTAAATTAACTTTTCTGCTGATTGATTCAAGTATTTGCCAATTATATATATATGTATAAAACTTATATATTAGAAGAGTTTGTTTGTTTGGTGTTTAGAAATTAAATGTATGTGTGTATGTATTAAATTTTCTAGTAGTAGTAGTAGTTACAAGTTCTTGATGTCACAGTGGTGTATAAAAATTACTGGGACAGACTGTACATTTTTTATTATATGGGCAAAAAAACTGTAGTTAGACCAAAGATATAATAGTTTCTCTCTGTCTGTCTATCTATCTATCTATGTCTTCCTTCCTTTCCCCCTTACCCAACTTTCTCCCAACCCCCTATCCCCCCCACCTTCTCAACCCCTTATCCACCCACTCCCCTCCTTCCCTACCCCCTATCCCCCCCTCCCCTCCTTCCTACCCCTTATCCACCCACTCCCCTCCTTCCCTACCTCCTATCCACCCACTCCCCTCCTTCCCAACCCCCTTACCCAACTTTCTCTCAACCCCCTATCTTCCCCCACCTTCCCTACCCCCTATTCCCCCTCCCCCCCCACCTTCTTCACTGGCTTGACCCCTGCCTGGAGCCAGACTGTGTTTCCCAGACTGAAATCAATTCCTTGTTGATGTCCACTTTGAGCCGGTCAGTCTATAACCAATACACACATATATACATCACTATTTTTTACATATATATTTTACTGTACATGTAGAACTTTTTTACATATATACTTTACTGTACATATAGATTTTTTACATATATATTTTACTGTACATATAGAACTTTTTTACATATATACTTTACTGTACATATAAAACTTTTTTATATAGAACTTTTTATACATATATACTTTACTCTACATATAGATTATTTTATATAGAATTTTTTATATATATACTACTGTATATAGAATTTGTTTTTTATAAATATACTTTACCTTATATATAGATTCTTTATATAGAACTTTTTTACATATATACTCTACTGTATAATTATAGATTTTATTTATCTGATTATTTTTTTATCTATGTATCTTTTCATTTATCTGTTTATATATGTATCTTTTTATTTATCTTTTTTATCTATGTATCTTTTTATTATCTTTTTTATCTATGTATCTTTTTATTTATCTGTTTTATATATGTTTTTTTTTTTTTTTTATACGTATTTCTTCACAATTTTCTATTTTTTATTTTTTTTATCTTAGGGGTGTGAGGCTGGGTCAGTTAAGGGGCGTGTGTGTGGGTGGTAGGGGTGGGGGGGTGGGGGGGGTGCGGCCAGAAAAGATGTGGGTAGGGGGGGTGGGGGTGGAGGGGGGGAGGAGGGGTGAATTTAGAGGGAGGAAGGAAGGAAAAGCCCCGGGGGTGAACTCGACTCAACTGAACCGATAGCTTGGGGGGGTTAGGGGGGTGCGGGAGTAGGGGGACAGGCTTGGGGGGATGGGTTAGGGGGTGCGGGAATAGGGGACAGGATTGGGGGGGTTAGGGGGGTGCGGGAGTAGGGGGACAGGCTTGGGGGAGGGGTTAGGGGGGTGCGGAAATAGGGGGATAGGCTTGGGGTGGGTAGAAAGCCTGTCCCCTTATTCTTGCACTCCCTAACCCCTCCCCCCAAGCCTGTCCCCCTACTCCCGCACCCCCCTAACCCCCCCCCAAGCCTGTCCCCTACTCCCGCACCCCCTTAAGGACCATATAGGTGTGTGTGTGTGTGTATGTGTGTGTGTGTGTGTGTTTCGTGACAGGTTTTGAAGGACTTTAGTGTTTGTATGTTTGTTTGTATCCTTTTCCTTTGTATGTGTGTTTGTGTGAGAAAGAGAGAGAGATAGAGAGAAAGTGGGAGAATTAGAACTGTGTAAAATGAGAGAGAGAGGTAAGAGTCAGTGTAAAGAGAAGAGAATGAGGGGAAGGAGAGAAGAGAGAGGAGAGAGTCAGTGAAAAAAGAGAGAGAATGAAGGGAAGGAGAGAAGAGAGAAGAAAAGAATGAAGGGGAATAGAGAGAATAATGAATAAACAAGATACACAGTAATAAATGAAAGACTTAACTA
>JAWZYT010001940.1:167500-185249 GCA_034508575.1 Petrolisthes manimaculis
TTCTTCCTATGCTATAAGGTCGCCTCCTCCTCCTCTTTCACTTGGATTATCTACTTTATGGGGGGACGTAACCTCAACTTCATACCCTATATACAACACTGCCCCTCTTCCCTGCCCCTCTTCCCTGCCCATATACCCTGTCTCTCTCCCTGTCCCTATACCCTGTCCCTCTGCCAGTACTTGTTTTTATACCCTACTCACTTTCACCTTCTCTCTCTCTCTCTCTCTCTCTCTCTCTCTCTCTCTCTCTCTCTCTCTCTCTCTCATCTTTACTTCTCTCTCCTCACTCCTGCCTGTCTGTCTCCCTGTCGGTTTGCCTGTCTATATACCTGTCTGTCTGTCTGTCTGTCTGCCTGCCCTCACCACCAACAACAACCACAACTATCTATCTATCTATCTATCTACCCTCACCAACAACAACCACACCTCTAACTGCCTATCTATCTATCTATCTATCTATCTTCCCACACCAACAACCACCACAACTCTATCTATCAATCTATCTATCTATCTATCTATCTATCTATCTATCTGTCTGCCTTCCTCCCTTCCCTCACCAACACCACCAACAACAACAACCACCAACAACAACTGGGGTCGTAAAACACCTTCCACATACATTTTCCAGCTCAGCGATGCTCACCCCTCAATCACCACCCCTAGTGCTGATAAAAGTAAACACACTGCCTGTCTAAGTTGGTCCAAACCCTATACTGTACTGTACCTCCTCTTCCTTCCTGCCTCACCCTCCTAACCTAACATATATCTAACATATACCTAACCTAACCTAACCTAACCTAACATATACCTAACCTAATCTAACCTAACCTAACCTAACCTAACCTAACCTAACCTAACCTAACCTAACCTAACCTAACTCCCTTCCTTCCTTTCTTTCTCGCCCTCCTAACCTAACTTAACCTATACCTAATCTAATCTAATCTAACTCCTCTTCCTTCCTTCCTTTCTCACCCTCCTAACCAAACCCTTTCTTCCTTCCTTCCCCTCCTGTCTGTGTGTGTGTATGTGTGTGTTTTCCTTCTGTCTGTTGCTGTCTCTTCTGTCTTTTTTTCTGTTCAATTTTGTGCCATTCTCTTTCTGTTTCAATTTTGTGCCATTCTGTTTCTTTCTGTTTCAATTGTGTCATTTTTTTTCTGTTGCTGTTTCCTGCTCGTTTACGTTTTATTATTTTATTCCTCTTCCTATTTTCTTTACCTTTTTCTCTTGGCTTCTTCTACTTCTTCCTCCTCCTCCCCCCCTCTCCCTGCACCCCCCTACCCCCTCCTCACCCCCACCACCCCTTTTCACTCATTCTGTTTCAATTTTGTGTCATTCTTTTTCAGTTGCTGTCTCCTCCATGTTTACATTTTATTTTATTAATCTTAATGTTTCTTTACTTTTTACTTTACTGTTTATTTACCTTTTTCTCATGGCCACTGCTTCTTCTACTTCCTCCTCTTGCTCCCCCCCTTCTCCCTGCACCCCCCTACACCTCCCCCACCCCTTTTTACTCACTTACTCAGCCAGCATATAGGGTCAAGGGGTCGTGACCTTACACATGTTGAGGGGATGACACCAGCTTTGCCAGACCAAGTTAGTTGTTGTGTGTCACCCTCCTAACCCCTCCAGCCACTACTCATCTCCATCCCCCCATTCTTTCTTTCCTCTCCCTCCTCTCCCTCTTCTCTCCAGCCACTACTCATCTCCATCCCATCATTATTTTTTATTTCTCCCTCTCCCTCTTCTCCCTCTTCTCTTTTTTCCTCTCCCTTCTCTCATTCTTTATTTCCTCTCCCTTCTCTCATTCTTTCTTTTCTCTCCCTCCTCTCCCTCTTCTCATTCTTCCCCTCCTCCTCTCCTCTCCTCTCATTCTTTTAGGAGGGTGGTAGTGGTAGTGGTGGTGGTAGTGGTAGTTGTGGTGGTAGTGAGAGAGAGAGGAGGGTTGTAGTGGTGGTAGTGTGTGACAAGAGAGAGGAGGGTGGTAGTGAGTAGTGGTGGTGGTGGTGGTAGTGAGAGAGAGAGGAGGGTTGTAGTGGTGGTAGTGTGTGACAAGAGAGAGGAGGGTGGTAGTAGTGGTGGTGGTGGTAGTAGTAGGAAGGTGATAACTGGGTGACAGTGACATACATAACTGATTACTGTCAATTACTGGCTACACATTAATGACACCACTGCCTGATACTGTATGTAACTATCAACACACACACACACACACACTCACTCTCTCTCTCTCTTTCTCTTTCTCTATCTCTCTCTCTCTCTCTCTCTCTCTCTCTCTCTCTCTCTCTTTCTGGCGTAATAAATTAATAAAATAATTCTCTCTATGGCGTAATAAATTAATAAAATAATATATCTCTTTGTGTGTGTGTGAGAGAGAGAGACACACACACACACCGACACACACACACACACACAGACACACACACACACACACACACACACACACACACACACACTATCCTGACCCACTATAATCCCCGCCACTCCTGCTGGAAGGGGGGCGTGTAATCCATGACAAACTACGACCCCTGCCCCCCCCTTCATCCCCTACCCCCCCCTTCATCCCCTACCCCCTCCCCCCTTCCCTCTTCATCCCCCCTTCATCTCTTACCCCCTCCCCCTTCCCTTTTCATCCCCCCTTCATCTCTTATCCCCTCCCCCCTTCCCTCAACTTTCTCCTTTTCCCCTTCCTTCCTTCCCTTATTCTCCATCTCCCTTCCTTCCTTCTGTGTTCTATCTCCCTTCATCATCACCTCTTCTCCATCTCCCTCCTTTCTCCCCTTCTTCTCCATCTCCCTTCCTTCCTTCTGTGTTCTATCTGCCTTCATCCTCACTTCTCTTCCTTCTCTCCTTCTTCAGTCCCCAGTAAGCTGTGCTGGGGAATGTCCTCTGAGGATTTTCTTCTCAAAACTTGATACTCCCTTACCCACTACCACCACTACCACTACTACTACTACTACTACTACTACTACTACTACTACTACTACCACTACTCCCTCACCCACCACCACTACCACTACTACTACTACTACTACTACTACTACTACTACTACTCCCTCACCCACCACCACTTCTTCCTTCACTTCCTCCCTTATCTTTCCTCCTCCTCCTTCACTTTCTCCTTCCTCCCTACCACTACCACTACCACTACCACTACCACCCAGGGGAATTAGTGACTCAGATTATTAGTGCAGTCTTAATCCGTTAGGGGGCCAAGGAGTGGGATGGGGGGAAAATATACTGCCTCTATCTATATTGCTATTACCAGGCTTCTATTATTATCTATATGTCTAGTATTGGAAAGAAAATACACTACCTTTATCTATATTGCTATTATGATAGTTGTATTATTTCCTATATATCTATTATTGGAAAGAAAATACACTACTTTTATCTATATTGCTCTTATGATAGTTGTATATTTCCTATGTGGATATTAGTGGAAAGAAAATAATATAATGGATTTTTTTTTTTTTTTTTTTTTTTTTTTTTTTTTTAAGAAATGTTGGGTTTACATTGGTGGTATTAATTTAAATTATATAAACATTAGAATTCCTTTGTTTGTTAATGTTGTCACCTACATACATACATACATACATGGATTGTCACGGCGTCTGCAGTAGACTTTAATTTAGTTTAACTGTTTAATTTGATGTGTAAATTTTCGTTTTAGAATTTTTTTTATGAATTTTCGTTTTAGAATTTTTTTTTATGAATTTTCGTTTTAGATTTTTTTTTTTTTTTTATGAATTTTCGTTTTGGAATTTTTTTTTATGAATTTTCGTTTTAGAATTTTTTTTTTTATGAATTTTCGTTTTAGAATTTTTATTTTTTATGAATTTTCGTTTTAGAATTTTTTTTTTATGAATTTTCGTTTTAGAAGTTTTTTTTTATGAATTTTCGTTTTAGATTTTTTTTTTTATGAATTTTCGTTTTAGAATTTTTTTTATGAATTTTCGTTTTAGATTTTTTTTTTTATGAATTTTCGTTTTAGAATTTTTTTTTTTATGAATTTTCGTTTTAGAATTTTTTTTATGAATTTTCGTTTTAGATTTTTTTTTTTATGAATTTTCGTTTTAGTTTTTTTTTTTATGAAGTTTCGTTTTAGAATTTTTTTTTTTATGAATTTTCGTTTTAGAATTTTTTTTTTATGAATTTTCGTTTTAGAATTTTTTTTTTATGAATTTTCGTTTTAGAATTTTTTTTTTATGAATTTTCGTTTTAGAATTTTTTTTATGAATTTTCGTTTTAGAATTTTTTTTTTATGAATTTTCGTTTTAGATTTTTTTTTATGAATTTTCGTTTTAGAATTTTTTTTTATGAATTTTCGTTTTAGAATTTTTTTTTTTATGAATTTTCGTTTTAGAATTTTTTTTATGATGAAGGTATTGTTTGTGGTCCCACCGATACAAATGTTGTTCATAATAACTCTGGTTTCTTGTCATACTGTCAAAGTTCACTACAGTATGTAATGATAAATCTACCTTATATTATCCTTTGTCGGAATACCATAAAACAAAAATCGTTAGAATTACATTTATCATAATACCTGTACCAATGTTCATAATACTCGTGTGTGTCTATACCTGTGTGTATGTATGTGTGTGTGTGTGTACTATATGTAACCTATGTGTGTGTCTGTACCTGTACCTGTGTGCGTTGTGTATGTATGTATGTGTGTGTGTGTACTATATGTAACCTATGTGTGTGTCTGTACCTGTACCTGTGTGCGTTGTGTATGTATGTATGTGTGTGTGTGTGTGTGTGTGTGTGTGTGTACTATATGTATTCTATGTGTGTGTCTGTACCTGTACCTGTGTATGTATGTGTGTGTGTGTGTGTGTACTATATGTATTCTATGTGTGTGTCTGTACCTGTACCTGTGTGCGTTGTGTATGTATGTATGTATGTATGTGTGTTCAGACCCAGTGAAGCTCATATTCTGTACCCTGGGAAAACAAACCTTAGACTTGTATTTCCTAACCAACGCAAAAATACAGATTATTTTTATTTTTATTATTATTATTATTATTTTTTTTTAACCAAGCGGCCTTTTCTCGGCGGCAAAGTTATAAAACAGGAAGTGGGGTTGGTTGCTTGGAGGTGGGGGGTGGTGGGGGGATGGGGGGTGTTATTGGGGATTGGGTGTGGGGTGGGGGGTATTATAGATGGGTGTGGGGTGGGTTTTTTTTTTTTTGGGTGGGGGTCCATCGATAAAAAACAAAGAATAACAAAAATACAAAGGAATACATAAAATAACAAAAATACAAAGGAATACATAAAATAGCAAAAATACAAAGGAATACATAAAATAACAAAAATACAAAGGAATACATAAAATAACAAAAATACAAAAGAATACATTAAATTATACACCGTTACTGTATTTATTTATGTATTATATAATGATTGGGTTTGGTTTGTGGAGGTCGTGGAAAAATACAAAACAAATTTTAAGTAAATACAAAGGAATACATATAAACTTTTAACAGTATTTATGTAACATCCACAAACAATTACGAAAATACAAAGAAATATATGTATTTTTTTCTCACCTTAAGAAAAAACATGCAGTCATCAAACGTTTATATAAAGAAAAACAACAACAACAACAACAACTTTAATGTCAAACGTTTATATAAAGACAAACAACAACAACATCAACAACAACAACAAAAATAACTTTAATTTCACATTCCATAAATATTTTCTTCATTCCTGCATGTTCCCTCCTCCTCCTCTTCCTCCTCCTCCTCCTCTTCCTCCTCCTCCTCCTCTTCCTCCTCCTCCTCCTCCTCTTCCTCCTCCACCTCCCCCTCCTCCTCCACCTCCCCTTTAGAATATATCCTTCCCTCATTACCTTCCCTTTTCTTCCAAGTGTCAAAGATATTTTTAAGATATTTTTTTATTCGTGTTGTATTCTCCTTGAAAATTTGTCCATCGTTTAATTGTGTCTTTGGTGTTGTTGTTGTTGTTGTTGTTGATGGTGTTGTTGTTGTTTGATTTGTGGTCAAGAATGTTTTTTTTTTTGCTTACACACACACACACATACACACATAAACAAATAAAACAAAAACACACCCACAAGCTATATTATACACTCTTTTAAACACACAAACACACACACAAGCTATATACTCTCTTTTAAACACACACACACACACACACACACACACACACACACACACACACACACACACACACACAAGCTATGTACTCCCTTTTAAACACACACACACACTCACACACAAGCTATATACTCCCTTTTAAACACACACACACACACACACAGAACAAACACACACACACAAGCTATATACTCCCATTTAAACACACACACACACACACAGAACAAACACACACACACACAAGCTATATACTCCCTTTTAAACACACACACACACAGAACAAACACACACACACACAAGCTATATAAACTCTTTTAAACACACACACACACACAACAAACACACACACACAAGCTATATACTCTTTTAAACACACACACACACAGAACAAGCACACAAACACAAGCTATATACTCCCTTTTAAACACACACACACACACACACACACACACACACACACACACACACACACACACACACACACACACACACACACACACACACACACACACGACGCCCTAATTTCATTGCCAAATAAAAAACTTGTGGGTCTCCTCTCCACTCTAATTACGTCGACAATGGCACCACCACAACAACCAAATGGATCACTAAAAAAAACTCCTCAACCTTTTTATTCCTCTATACCCCCCTTACGGAATGTTGTGTGTGTGTGTGGGAGGGAGTGTGTGTGTGTGTGAAGGAGAGAGTGTGTGTGTGTGTGTTTAAAAGAGAGTATATAATTTGTGTATGTGTGCTTAAAAAAGAGTATTTTTGCCTTTTATATTTTGCTAAATTCGTAAACAGATGATTGACGAGATGATTATTATTATTACTATTATCATTATTACTATTATTATTATTGTTATTATTATTATTATTATTATTATTATTATTATTATTTATTACAACATAATCACCCACCATTTTGCTTGTACCTTTCCTCCTCCTCACCCCCCCCCCTGCACCCTCCCCCACCCTCCCCACCCCCCCACCTCGGGTTCCCAAAGGTGTCTCCGGCTTTTAATAACGCCTGCCGCAGCCTCGGCTTTACAGGCTTTTAAAAGTTGGACTCGGGGATATTTTTTACGACTCTCTTGTGTGTGGTCGTGAGTGTCGTGTTTTTGTTGTTGTTTTTGTGGTTGTGGTTGTGTTTTTGTTGTTCTTGTTTTTGTTGTTTTTATTGTTGTAGAGAGAGAGAGAGAGGGGTGGAAGGAGAGGGAGATATCTAGAGAGAGGTAGGTAGGTAGGAAGTAAGTTGCTATTGTTTGAGAGAGAGAGAGAGAGAGGTAGGTAAGTAGGTAGGAAGTAATATGATGTTGTTTGAGAGAGAGAGAGAGAGAGAGAGAGAGAGGTAGGTAAGTAGGTAGGAAGTAAGTTGCTGTTGTTTGAGATAGGGTATAGGGAAAGAGACGTGTGTTGAGAGGGAGGTAAGATATCCACCAAGTAATAACAAAGTAACTATGTAATGTACAGGAGTGATAGTTCAGATAGTAAGTAAATAAGGGGTCTTGGTGAGATGGGAAGAAGGGAGGGAGGGAAGTGGTAAAGGAGAGATACAATAAGGAAGGAAGGAAAGATGAAAATTGGTGCATGGAATAAGACAGAGGAAGTGAAAGAGAAAGAGGGAGGGAGGAAATGAAAGGAAGGAGGGAAGAGAATTGGTGGATAGAATAGGACAGAGAAAGTGAAAGAAAAAGACGGAGGGAGGAAATAAGTGAAGGAGGAAGAGAGAGAGAGAGAGAGAGAGAGAGAGAGAGAGAGAGAGAGAGAGAGGGAGCTTGTTTTATACTGATGGAAATTTCACCAAATGGAAAAGTTTTTCTTTACAAACCCACCTTACCTAAACCAGGCATTGAGGAAGGAGAGAGAGAGAGAGAGAGAGAGAGAGAGAGAGAGAGAGAGAGAGAGAGAGAGAGAGAGAGAGAGAGAGAGAGAGAGAGAGAAAGTATATACTAAGGGAAGAATGTTAGGTATAATAATTATTATAATGCCTATATATTTGTAGATAATATACTTAACTATATAGACTACTCATTTATATTATGGGAAAACAACCACCCCACCTTTCCCTTCCACCACCACTACCATCACTACCTCCCCTTTGACTATCACTATCACCACTATCTCTATCACCATTACTATCACCACTATCTTCCATGCACCATCACTAGCACTATCTACCCCAACCATCACCATTACCATTACCAATCCCCATCACCATCACCACCACCATTACCATTACCAATCCCCATCTCCACCACCACCCCAACCACCACCATTACCATTACCAATCCCCATCTCCACCATCACCACCATCATCACCATCACACCTCCTCCTCCTTCCCTTCCTCCTCCTCCTCCTCCTCCTGCTGCTCTCCCAACACACACTGAACAATTGGCATTTCAGGGAGACAGACGCTATCGCCTGTATTGTCTCCTGTCACAAAGTTGAGACGGAGGAGGGCGGGACAGGCGAGACGGGCGGGGACCTGAGCTATGTGTGTACCCCCTTACCCCCCCCTTTCCCGCCCCCCACGCCCCCACCTCTGTCCCCAAACCAAACCACCACACGTAGGGACCTCCTGAGAGCTATGTGTACCCTCTTTCCCTGCCCCCCTCACGCCCCAACTCCAACCCCAACCGAACCACCACACGTAGGGACCTAAGCTATGTGTATCCCCCCTATCCCCCCGCCCCCACAAGCCCCCCTCCCTTCCCCCACACGAAGCGCAAAAGTAGATCGTAATACCCCCACTTGCCTCTCTCCCGAATTGGAAAAGTTGACCCCGTACCAATAATATACAAGCAGAAATTATCATGAAGGGTAATGTCCAGTTGTCACAGTCACCACTCATTCTTTATGGCCTGTGTGTGTGTATGTGTGTGTGTGTGTATGTAGGGGTTTGTTGAGTATGTATGGTGTATGTGTGTGTGTGTGTGTAGGGGTTTGTTGAGTATGTATGGTGTATGTGTGTGTGTGTATGTGTGTAGGGGTTTGTTGAGTATGTATGGTGTATGTGTGTGTTTGTGTGTGTGTGTTTTTGCAAGAGGAGACGGTTGTTGAATACGATATGTACTTTGTATGTGTGTGTGTGTGTGTGTGTGTGGAAGAAGAACACAGACACAGACACAGACACACACACACACACCCACAAATGGAAGAAGAACACACACACACACACACACCTTTTTGTATTGGTAGAGGAGGTAGGTTGTCAGTAACAGGTGTGGTTTCTACAGGGGTGTCCAGTTGAAGGATTTAAATGCATTTGTCTGTGTCTGTGTGTGTGTGTGTGTGTGTGTGTATTTGTGTGTATGTGTGTGTGTGTTTGTGTGTGTGTTTCTACTTTTCCCTACCTTTCTTGTCATCTATTTCTGTGTGTTCTTCTTCCATCTGTTTGTGTGTGTGTGTGTGTTTCTACTCTTCCCTACTCTTCTTGTTTATCTATCTCTATGTGTCTTCATTTTCCATTTCTTTCTACTCTCTCTCTCTCTCTCTCACACACACACACAGATGGTGGCTGGAGGAGCTAGTCTGGGAAGGGGATCTCATTCATTAATTTCAGAGAACAGTTTGTCTTAGGCAAACACCTTGACGCCTCGCCCTGTTAGCTTTCATAGCCGATCGCTTGGCTTATCGTCGCATGTGGAACCCTAAAGTATCCCTCTAAAATGACCCCTAAGACACACCTACCATAAGGGCGGTATTGGGGTGGCCTGGAGGGGTGTTGTTAGGTTCACTCTTCCCCAGGGGTGGATAGGTCGTGTCTGGAATGCTCAATGTTTCTCCTCAATATATCAAAACGGGATGAAATGTCCTTCGCTTAGGCCGGCATGCATATTTCCCCCAGGGGGTGAAGATGGGGCGGGGTGTGAAGGGAAGGAGAGGGAGGGTGTGGTGTGAAGGGAAGGAGAGGGATGGGGTGGGACAGGGTGTGGTGTGATGTGAAGGAGAGGGAGGGTGTGGTGTGAAGGGAAGGAGAGTGAGGGTGTGGTGTGAAGGGAAGGAGAGGGAGGGTGTGGTGAGAAGGAAAGGAGAGGGAGGGTTTGGTGTGAAGGAAAGGAGAGGGATGGGGTGGGACAGGGTGTGGTGTGGTGTGAAGGAGAGGGAGGGTGTGGTGGGAAGGAAAGGAGAGGGAGGGTGTGGTGGGAAGGAAAGGAGAGGGATGGGGTGGGACAGGGTGTGGTGTGGTGTGATGTGAAGGAGAGGGATGGTATTTGTTAGGGTAATTTCGCTGGATAGAGACGAGTGGTGGAGAGAATATCAGTGGGATAGGGGCCTATTCCACAGTGACTTTATTTTGTTGGGATCCTTCCCACTATACTTTGAACCACCATCACAACAACTCTACTACTACCACCATCACAACAACACTACTACTACTACTACCATCACAACAACACCACTAACATCACTACTACTACAACTTATTTCAAGTACATTTCCCAATAAAAAATATTCGTCTTAAGAAAAAAATTGAAATTAGTCCACATGTTACTCCAGCTCTTAAAACCAGTATTAAAGAAAAAAACAAGATTTGAGAGACTTGCTAAGAAGTGGCCATTGACCTATGGTAAATTATACAAACAATATAGAAATAAATTAACATCAACCTTACGCTTAGCAAAGAACATGCATTTTAAAAACCAACTAACTGTGAATCAAGGTAATTCTAAAACTAAAATACAATGGAACACAATAAATACTCTATTTTAAGAAATATATTTACAATAGCAAATGATGAAACTGATTTTTCAAAATATCTTTTTAACTCTCCAGATTTCTCGATGTATTCAATTGACACCTACTAACACAACTGAGGTAGAGAAAATCATAACTGCGATGAAATCAGATGCCGCTAGATATGATGACATTTCTCCAAAAATACTAAAACGCACTGCATCTCTCATATCTGCTCCCTTAACCCATATAATAAATCTTACATTACAAATTAATGTTGCATTTTAATTTTTATTTTTGCTTTTATTTGCTTTTATTTTTATTTTATTTTATTTTTTTTTTTGCATAAACTTTTGCTGAGTCAGTTAATTTTAAGTCTGATTTTGATTTACCGTTTCCTTTTATTGTTTTATTTTTTACTGTTTTTTGCTTTGTTTTTTTTAACTTTAATGAAAGTTTTACTGTTCATTTAGTTTTAGTATTAGTTTGCTTTTAGTTTACTATTTCCTTTGGTTTGGTTTACTGATTTTGATTTACCGTTTCCTTTTATTTTCTTTATTTTTTACTGTTTTTTCTTTGTTTTTTAACTTTACTGAGAGTTTTACTGTTCATTTAGTTTTAGTTTGCTTTTAGTTTACTGTTTCCTTTGGTTTGGTTTACTAATTAACTTTTGGTTTTACTGTATTTATTCTATTTTACTATGATGTAAAAAAAAACTTTGGTCTAGATCATAATTAATTTTCACAATTATTTTTATCTGTCTGTCATGGAGCTTCTGCTCGACAGACCGTAGCTTAAATACAATTCTTATGTATAGTTTGTGTTATTGTATTTATTATATTAAGCAATAAACTTTAATTACTTACTTACTTACTTACTACTACTACCACCATCACAACAACACAACAAAAAACACCTCTACCACTACCACCACTACTACTACTACTATCACAAACACTACCACTACCTACCACCCACTACCACTACTACCACTACCACTACCATCTGTCCAGGCACTACATACATACATACATACATACACCACAAGGTTTATGAGAGGTTCTTATACTTGTTGAATTTTACCTTCCCTCAGTCGTTAAAGGCGGGGTTATGGGGCGAGGGGGGGACAGGGGGGTGCGGGGGGCGGGGGGGCAGAGAGGAGCATGGGTCGGGGGGCTGGTGGGGGTAGGGGGGGGTAGAGAGGAGCATGGGACGGGAGGGGGTTGGGGTGGGGTGGAGTAGATTGGTTGAGGGGGTGCAGAAAGGAGCATGAGGGTGTGTGTGTGTATGTAAGTGTGTGTGTGTGTGTATGTGTGTGTGTGTGTGTGTGTGTGTGTCTCATTAACAATTGGTACACGTAGAAACGGCGGTAGTACGGTTGGTTGACTGTAGAGAAAGTGTGTAAGTTAAAGAGAAGTGTATGTGTGTGTGTTTAGTTGTGTGTAGATATGTGTTTTGTATAGTTGTGTATAGATATATGTGTGTGTGTGTGTATAGGTGTATAGTTTTGTGTAGATATGTGTGTGTGTGTGTGTGTGTGTGCGCGAAGTTGTGTGTAGATATGTTTTGTATAGGTTTGTGTAGATGTATATGTGTGTGTATGTATAGTTTTGTGTACATATATGTGTGTATGTATAGTTGTGTGTAGATATATGTGTTTATGTGTATATAATTTTGTGTAAATATATGTATGTGTATGTATAGTTTTGTGTAAATATATGTATGTGTATGTATAGTTGTGTGTATATATATATATATATATATATATATATATATATATATATATATATATATATATATATATATATATATATATATATATATATATATATATATGTGTGTGTGTGTGTGTGTGTGTGTGTGTGTGTGTGCAAGGTAGTAATTAGTGCAACTGTGCATAGTGGTGCTCGTTAGTGCCAGAAAGAGGGGGGTGGGGGGGGGGAGGGTCACAAAAATCAGGAGGGGGGGAAACTCGGCCAAGAAAAGTCTCCCAACACACACACACACACACATTCTCACACACACACACACACACACACACACACACGAACAAACCAACCAACCAACCTCCCACCCCATGAGAAAAAAAATAATATAAACTCGACGGGGGTGGGGGTGGGGGTCGAAGGGAGTTAGGGGGGAGCAGACGGGTGGGGGGGTGGGGAGTAGGGGGGGCAGACGAGGGAGGGGGGGAGGTAGGGGGGGGGGGCTCTAGTTGGTTGTATAAAAAAAGGTGTTTGTGTAATGAGGGATATAATCTGATCCATAAAATTTCCATTATCAGAGACACAGGTCGATTATATGTCAGTGACAGTGTATAGAAGTATGTTGTTGTTGTTATTGTTGTTGTTGTTGTTGGTGGTGGTGTTGGTGTTGTTGGTGGTGGTGGTGGTGTTGATGTAGGTGTTGTTGGTGGTGGTAGTGGTGGTGGTGTTATTATTATTATTATTATTATTATTATTATTATTATTATTATTAATGTCATCACTATCATTATCATAATTTTTTTTTTTTTTGTAAATCAAAGTGACTGAAAATATCCCTATACAATTATTTTTGGTGTTGTTGTTGTTGTTGTTTTGACTTGCTTTTAATCTTACATTGTTTGTTATTTCTTTTATTTCTATACTTACCCACATCTTCCCTGATTTTCGTATGTGTGTGTGTGTGTGTGTGTGTGTGTGTGTGTGTCGTCTTCGTTCTCTTCTCCCCTTTCGCCACACTTTTTACCCTCCTTTCTCTCCCCTCCAGTTACCTACCTACCTACCTACTTCCCCTCTCTCAATCTTACTCACCCCCTTACTCCCTTCTCTCCCCTTACCTCCCCTCTCCCCTTACCTCCCCTTCTCCTCCTTACTCCCCTTACCTACCCTCTCTCCTCCTTACTCCCCTCTCTCCCCCTTATCTCCTCCTTACCTCCCCTCTCTCCTTACCTCCCCTCTCTCCCCCTTCTCTCCTCCTTACTCCCCTCTCTCCCCTTACCTCCCCTCTCTCTCCCCTTACCTCTCCTCTCTCTCCCCTTACCTCCTCTCTCTCCCTTACTCCCCCTTCTCCCCTTACTCCCCTCCCTCCCTTACCTTCCAACCCTCTGCCACGCCTCCTCATTTCACCCACTCAGTTTTTACTCTCCCTTTTTTCTGAACATCATTCAGTGCCAACCATTCCTCCTCTCTCTCTCTCTCTCTCTCTCTCTCTCTCTCTCTCTCTCTCTCTCTCTCTCTCTCTCTCTCTCTCTCTCTCTCTCTCTCTCTCTCTCTCTCTCTCTATTACGTTACAACTGTTTCTATGTCTATTCCTCCTCCTCCTCCTCCTCCTCTCACTCCTCCTCTTCCTCCTACTATATTACTCCTCCTCCTCCTACTCCTTCTCCTCCTCCTCTTCTTCTTCTTCTCCTCCCAGGGTATATACAAGTGAAGATGTAAGTTGTAGTGTTGTGAAGTGAAGTGAAGTTAGTTAGCAGTTACCCTCTGAGTCTTCTTGAATGGGTTTAATGGAGGGGACAACACCAGATGAAGTTTTTATATCCATTGCTCAGTTCCGGGTGGGTTTAGGCAGGAGGAGGAGGAGGGAGGGACAGGGGAGTGGTAGGGAGGGGAAAGGAGGAGCTGGGAAATGAAGGGGAGGATCTGGGGAGTGGTAGGGAGGGGTTGAAGGAAGGGTAGATGAGGGGAATTGAAGGGGAGGGTCTGTGGAGTGGTAGAGAGGGGTTGAAGGAAGGGTAGATGAGGGAATTGAAGGGGAGGGGCTGGGAAAGGAATGAGAGGGTCTGAAGGAGGGGAAGGAAGGGGAGGATCTGGGGAAGGGATAGGCTAGAAAAAGAAGGGGAGGAGAAGGGATGGGGTGAATTTGAAAGAGGAGAGGTGGGGGTTGGAAAAAGGAAAAAAGAGAGGATTTTCGTAGCCTGGAAGAGAATAGAACACACACATACACACAGAAGTGTTTGGAGAGACTGATATAGAAAAGTGAAAGGGGCCAAAATGGAACTCATTAATTCAAAGGAGATTGTCTTGTCTTTTTGGTAAAAATTAAATTAATAATAATAATAATAAATAATAATAATAATAATAATAATAATAATAACTAATATATATTGAAGGGGCTACTGATTCCTCCAAACTATACCAGGAAACAGACCACTTCAGTGTTACAAATGTGTGTGTGTGTGTGTGTGTTTCTTGGAATAGTCTGGAGGAATCACTATAGCTCTCCAGTTCACCAAATAACAAGAGAATCCATCCCTTAACACACATAAATAACACATAAACTCATTAACACACTCTATACTTGACTTTGCTTCACATAATTATAAACGTTTTTACAACACATAAACTCATTAACACACTCTATACTGAACTTTGCTAAACACATAAATTCATTAACACTCTATATTCAACTTTGCTACACACATAAACCTTGTTACGACACACAAACTCATTAACACACTCTATACTCGACTTTCCTACACACATATACCTTTTTACGACACATTAGCACACAATAATTGACTTTGCTACACACACAAACCTTTTTATGACACATAAACTCATTAACACTTTATACTGAACTTGTGCTAAACACATAAACGTTTTTACAACACATAAACCGTTTTACAACACATAAAGTCATTAACACACTCTATACTCGACTTTGCTACACACACAAACCTTTTTACAACACATAAACTCATTAACACACAATAATTAACTTTGCTACACACACATAAACCTTTTTTTACGACACATAAAGTCATAAACACACATAAACTCATTAACACATTTTATACTCGACTTTTACACACATAAACGTTTTTTTACCACTCATAAACGTCAGTAGTGTTCATTTAATCCACTTCCAAACGTTTACTCTGTTACAATCTATATATTTTCGTGTAGAGAAGGTGTGTGTGTGTGTGTGTGTGTGTTTTGGACCCATCTCTCCCTCCCTCCCTCCCTTAAATTTCGTGTGTGTGTGTGTTTGGGCCCATCTCTCCCTCCTAAGTTTTGTGTGTGTGTGTGTGTGTGTGTGCCCATCTCTCCCTCCCTAAGTTTTGTGTGTGTGTGTGTGTGTGTGTGTGTGCCCATCCCTCCCTCCCTCCATTAAGTTTTGTGTGTGTGTGAGTGTGTGTGCCCATCCCTCCCTCCCTCCCTTGGCCAGCCGACCACGTGTGTGTGTGTGTGTGTGTGTGTGTGTGTGACCTTGAAGCCAAACTCGGTGGTGACTTCTGGGCCCCAGTTTTAACAAGTTCCTCCCCAACAAAGTATTGCCAAGAAGAAGAAGAAGAAGAAGAAGAAGAAGAACAAGTAACAAACTAGATTAAAAGAAAAAGCTGGGCAGAGTTTGGGGTGGATGGGTACAAGAGGTGGGTGGGGTGGGGTGGGGTGGGGTGGGTGGGTATGAGAGGTGGGTGGATGGGTACAAGAGGTGGGTGGGGTGGGTGGGTACGAGAGGTGGGTTGGGTGGGTGGGTACGAGAGGTGGATAGGGTGGGTATGAGAGGTGGGTGGATTGGGTGGGAAGGAAAGTAGGAAGGAAGTAAATAAGTAAGGAAAGTAGTAAGTAAGGAAGGAAGCAAGCAAGTAAGGAAAGAAGTAAGGAAGGTAGAAAAAACAGTCAAACAAGCAAAACATCGTAGGTGTCACAGATTTTTCAAAGTACACATGAATACATACATACATACATACATACACACACACACATACATACATACATAACAAGGTCCAATAATATTCTTCCTTCGAGTGGGGGGGGAGGTCAAGAAAACAAATGAAGCCCAAGCCAAGGTCAAGGGCGACACGAGATAAGGAATAGGTCAGACCAGGTCGCTGCCACACGTGACTACAACAACAACAAACAACAACAACTACTAAAGATCAACAACAACAACTAAAGAACAACAACAACTACTAAAGATCAACAACAACAACAACTAAAGAACAACAACACAACAACTACTACTAAAGAATAACAACAACAACAGCTACTAAAGAACAACAACAACAACAACTAAAGAACAACAACAACAACAACAACTAAAGATCAACAACAACAACAACTAAACCTTCTCTTCAACACTTTGCTTCTCTCGTGCCAGACAAGTTTCACTATCGAAGTTGGGCCAGCAAATTTAACCAACTTGAGGCAGGTGTGTGTGTGTGTGTGTGTGTGTGTGTGCAGGTAGGTAGTAAACTTGTTGTTGTTGTTGTTGTTGTTGTTGCACGTGGTCGCTCTGTCACGTGTTAGAGGGAGTTTGGTTGGTAACGCTGGAGTATTATTTATTTATTGGTGGGAAAGGAGGGGTTGGTAGCACTGGAAAATTTGGTGGGAAAAATTGGTTTGTAATACTGTACTGGTATATGTATTTATGTATGTATGTATCTGTCTATCTGTTTAATTTAAGTATTTCATATCTGGCTACTTAAGTATGTTTATCTGTGTGTGTGTGTGTGTCTTTGTCCTTCTGTCTGTCTGTTTGTGTGTCTGTCTGTCTGTGTCTGTCGGTCTATGTGTGTGTGTGTGTGTGAGTGTGTGTGCTTAGTAACAGTACGGAATATCAGGGAAAACATCGATTTCTTAAACTCTATACATTTTTTTAAGAGTAAAGTTAAGGTGGTAGTTGACGAAGGAAAAATTTCTTCGCCACTCCCAGCCAACCAACCAACCTAAGCCTTGTTAAATGTACAGTTGAACACAGGAATACTTACACAGGGTATATGGAAAGAGAGGTCATTCATTATTGTGGAAGTACTGCAGTGAATGGTTTACCAAGTGACTCAGTGATTACCAAAACAACAACAAACCTAATAATAATAATAATAATGATAATAACAATAATAATAATGTTGAATTGCAGTTACATAGTTTTACATTACAAAACAACAAACCTAATAATAATAATAATAATAGTAATAATAATAACAATAACAATAATAATAATGTTGTATTAC
>JAWZYT010001941.1:0-77500 GCA_034508575.1 Petrolisthes manimaculis
GTATGATGGTGGTGGTGGTGGCTGGCTGCGTTCACTTTCAGATAATGTTAATAGTAGGTCGTGTTCACCTTTTGGGGGGACCGGTGTTAGAGGTTGCGTTCACTGGTAGATTGGTAACTGTGTGTGTGTCTGTGTCTCTTATTATTATTATTATTATTAAGCTATGGGCCTTGTGTGTTGCTGTTGTTGTTGGGTGGGTGTGTTCACTTCTCTGTTATTAATGATGTCACTTTGGCCCCGCGGTGAGGTGAGGGTGGTAGTAGTAGTAGTAGTAGTGGTGATGGTAGTGGTATAGCAGTTTTCACTATGGGTTGTATGCACTACTATTGCACATATGACTGACTGCTATGTGTACTATGAATGATTCCTAATGGTGATAGTGATAGTAGTAGTTGTTGATGTAGCCTATTTACTATTGCACTGATTTCTGACTGCTGAGTGTATTATGGAGGTGGTGGTGGTGATGGAGAGAGAGAGGCGTGGTGGTGGAGGAGCCTCATGCAGCTGCCCCCGCCACGGCCGCTCTCACACGGTTACTACACAAACTACTACCACTACCACCAGCCAGTCACCGCTCTTCCTCCCTCCCTCCCCCCCCCCCTCTCTCTCTCTCTCTCATCCACCACCCTCTCTCTCTCTCTCTCTCTCGCTCAACCCCCCATCTTCTCACTCCCTCATTCAGTCACCCTCCATGCCCTCCACACTCCTCCCTCCTTCCCTCCCTCCCTTACACACACACACACACACTCCACCACCCCCATCTTCTCACTCCCTCATTCAGTCACCCTCCCTCCCTTTCCCTCTCTCTCCCTCCTTCTCTGTCATTCCTCTTTTCCCTATTCCTCCACCTTTCCCCCTCCTTCACTCTCCTTCCTTTCTCTTCCTACTCCCTCATTCAATCGCCCTCCACCTCACTCTCTCTCTCTCTCTCTCTCTCTCTCATTGCGTCTTATCTTCTCGTTCAATATCTCTCTACATCCACAATCTCTCTCTCTCTTTCAACGCACCTTCATACGATATTTACACACACTCATACACACACCATATTCACCTAAACAATCATACCACCACTCCTCATTCTAAATATACTTCATTTACTCTTCACACGACATTTAACCACACCCTCACTCCATACATACATTTATTCTCTCTCTCTCTCTCTCTCTCTGGTCTGTGTATTTGTGTAACTACAAACTAACACCTCACTCCCTCTCTTCACTCTCTTCACACACACACACACACACACAATGTATATACCCTACTCCACATTTCCACACTACTACAACACTTTCCACCTCCCTCTCCCTCCCTCCCTCCCTTCAACCAGAGGGAGGGAGAGAGGGAGGGAGGGTGTACAGCTTAGCGTAGAGACGTGTGTACGGCGCATGCTCAGACTCCCCCCCTCCCACCCCATACCCCCACTGCCAGGTTCTCATTGACACAACACCTCCCCCTCCCCTGTCCCCTTCCCTACCCTCCTTCCCATAACATCCTCTGCTGTCCCTCCCCTCCCCTCCCCTCCTCTATCCTGCCTTTCTCCATCACCTCTTCCTATTCCCCTTTCCCTCCCTTCCTTCATTCCTCTCTCTCTCTCTCTCTCTCTCCAAATAAAAATTACTCGTGCACACACAGGCTACACAGAATCACGGAAACATACATTCACACAAAATCTCTCTCTCTCTCTCTCTAACATTCATCCCTTCCCCTACCTGTACTGTACAATTATGTAGTGTTTGTACTGGTATGATATTATTATGTAACAGCAGGCCTTCAGTTTTACTCTTTTCCTGACATTCGTTTTACACACACGAGTAGCCTAACAAACAGAGGGAATGGGATTTTTATTTTTTACCCAGCGATAACGAAGAGATTAGAGTGAATTATTTTACGTGTCTACAAGGGATTACGGTGTATTTATTAATCTACAAACGAATTTACAGGACATTTATCTATCTACAAACGGATTTACTGCGCATTTATCTATCTACAAACGGATTTACTGCGCATTTATCTATTTACAAATCAATTAGTGTACTTATCTATCTACAAACGGATTTACAGGCCATTTATCTATCTACAAACGGATTTACAGGTCATTTATCCATCTACAAACGTATTACAATGCATTTATCTATCTACAAACGGATTACAATGCATTTATCTATCTACAAACGTATTTACAGGGGATTTATCTATCTACCAACGTATTACAACTCATTATTCTATCTACAAGCAGATTTACAGGGCATTTATCTATCTACAAACGGATTACAGGGCATTTATCTATCTACCAACGTATTACAGGGCATTTATCTATCTACTACGAAGTACGGTATATTTTGAAGGGATATCACGGGAAGGGATTTCACAGTGTATTAAGGGATTATATTCTGTATTTTAAGAACAGATTACAGTATTACATAACATTACTTCGAAGAGAATTATTACATTGTCCTCAGAAATGAACACCACCGTCCACATAGTAACAAAGAATAGATTATTATATATTATACAGTACTTATTAATTAATCCATTTACTTTATTATTTCTTTCCTATTCATTAGAGTAAGGTAAAGGGAATTACACACAAACCACTAGGCTATCACGAACACTAACACTACCTCATCATCATCATCATCACACCTTTACCACACCATACACTATCAATTTTTCATTACACCACCATCATCACTATGTAGAATGCCAGGCTTAACTTTTAAATAATAATAATAATGATAATAATAATAATGATAATAATAATAATGATAATAATAATGATGATAATAATAATAATAATAATAATAATAATAATAATAATAATAATGTAAATCTGGAGAAAATTGTATGTCGTGTCGAGTGTCAAAGTAATAAGAAAATGTTTTAGACTATGTGTTTTGTACTAAGATGATATAATATTCCTTTAAGAGGGGAACTAATTCAAGCTATTTATAATGTTTAATGATATTTCTCTCTCTCTCTCTCTCTTACATCCTTCCCCCCCCCCTCCTCCTTTCCCACCATCACTCTCCCTCTCTCTCTTTTTCTCTCTCTCCTCCTTGTCCCACCCTCTCTCTTCTCTCTCCTCTCTCACCAACCATGTCTCTCTCCTGTTTCCCCTCCATCCATCCATCCATCTTTCTCTCTTCTGTTATCTCCCTCTCTCCCTACCCTCCCTCCTCCTCTCTCCCTACTCTTTTTCCTTCACCACCCTCTCCCTCCCTCCATCCATTCTCCTCTCTCCCTACTCTTCTTCCCTCCATCCATCCTTATTTTTCCCTACCCTTCTTCCCTCCATTCTCCTCTCTCCCTACCCTTCCTCCATCTCCCTCCCTCCCTCTCTCCCTTCCCTCCCTCCATCTCCCTCCTTCTCTCCCTCCCTCCCCTCCTTCTCTCCCTACCCTTCCTCCATCTCCCTCCCTCCCTCCAAGCCAGTCTGGTTGGTAGCTGTGGGATCAATAGCGTAGAGGCAGAGTATGAATGTTGTACTCCCGACTTACTACGCCCCTCCTACTCCTCCAACACCCCCCCACCCCCATTTCTCTCTCACTCTCTCTCTCTAACACCCCCTACCCCCATTTCTCTCTCTCTCCAACCCCCCCCCCCCCATTCTCTCCTCTCTCTCCACCCCCATTTATCTCTCTCTCTCTCTCCAACCCCCCCCACCCTCCATTTCTCTCTCTAACACCCCCCACCCCCCATTCTCTCTCTCCATTTCTCTCTCTCTCCAACCCCCCCACCCTCCATTTCCCCTCTCTCCACCCCCCTTTTATCTCTCTCTCTCTCTCTCTCTCTCTCTCTCTCTCTCTCTCTCTCTCTCTCTCTCTCTAATGCTTGCTTTCGTTTGCTTCCATTTCCTGCACTTCATTCCTTTATTCCCCTACCTCACATTTCCCCCTCTTCCTTCCTTCCTTCCCTCTCTTTCCTTTTTCTCTCCCTGCCTCTCCCTCCTTCCGCCTCATCTCCTCCCTTCCTTCTCACCCCTCTCTACAGCACATCCCTTACGTAACAACTCCCCTCTTCCCACACACTCTAACACTCCCCTCTTGTACACACACACACACCTATCTATCATTCCCTCATACTATTCATTATACTCCTTTGTAGCCTATGCAACTGGGCATACATTTGGTTCTCTTAACACTTTACAACTTCACAGGTGAGGACATCAAGGGAACACCTTATGCAACCCTTAAAGATTTTAGATTTCACCTCATGCAATATAGAAAAAGAAAACCCATACAGTGCACCTTCTTCACACAACAACCAACATCATCAATATCCTCTTCCAAATATGCTTCTAAAATTTTTCTCTCTTTTCATGCATAAGTAAACATTGGTTTGAAACGAGTCCATCTATCTTTGGTTAAAATATGATTAAATTTTTCCATGTGGCGGCCATGAATAACTTGCCCCCGAACTGACCTGTCCTCTATTGCTCCAATTTACACAATTTCCTTCCAAGGACCTCTTGACTCCATTCATCCACCATTTTCTCAGTCCACTCCTTGCTTTACCCCCAATGCCTCTCTCTTGTAAATATTCTTAGCTCCTAACTCTCCATTCACACCTTAGGACAAAATTACCTAGCTATGATCCTCCAGACATACCGTACTCTTAACGTATCCACCTCAAAACAACAACGTTCCATTTAGTGCCATGAAGATACTGTAGTCACCTACAACTCAATATAATGTACAGATCTCCTTGTCTCAATGAGTGATGTTGGATTAGCTGTAGTTTTACCTTTTTTTACCCATCTAAACATAGCCTTGAAAATAGATCTCGTCAGCCTGTGACAGCAAGCACAAAATATGTATGTGATTTTTAGTTTATGAAAATTAACACAATCCAATCTAGTATGTTGTGAGGTACAGAATGGTGAGGGGCAAAACACTTTTATCAGACTAGACTCTTAGGAAAGTGCCTCACTACTATAGATACAGTATGTACAATACCAAAAATTATCACCATAATAAATCACCACTGAAAAAACTAAATGAATCAGAAATATGCATCAGCATTTTGTATTATTGCAATACTGTTGCTGACACTATATTCAATTCATGACATCTCAGATTTCTAAGTAATGCCTTGGTTAATTTTGGCTGCTAAGGCTACAACATGCTCTCCATCTCTAACTCCAGTAACGAGGTTAAACTTACGTATATCTGCCAAGAAATGCTGACGCTTACCTGTAATGAGAAAAATTATATGGTGATTATCTGCATATTAATCATCTGGAGAAGCTGTAACATTGATCAATAATGAAAACAATATACAGTTGTTGTTGTTGAAGTTCCTCAAGCTGTCTGGCCGAGCAGCCCCGAGCTCCTGAGGAAGGCCATGGCCTGAACCGGGCTTTCCCACAGTGCCCTCAGAGAGTGTAGGTTGTGTTGTTGGCGAGTGTGGTTGTGTGTATTGCAGTCTTCAATAATGTGTTTAATAGTACAGTATGGGGTGCTGTGTTGCATCCTGGACAGGGGTTCAGTTGTACTGTAGTATGATTACCTGATCTGACTTTATCAAATTTATAAGAGATGCCTTCAGAATCCAATTAGCACTCAACCCCTCCTGTTCATACAGTAATTTAGCACATGACAACCAATTCACACCTTACTTAACACAGATAGTCTTTCCATATCTGTACAGTATAATAAAGATGTGATTTCTGTACCTGCATTTACAAGAGTTTGTTTGTTTATAACTCATTCCAATCCACCCACACTCTCTTAAGTTGTAAAGGAGATGTAAGTGAAGGTTGTGAGAGTCAGCTTGGTTTCAAGTGCAGGTGGTGTTGACTTCAAGGCTATATACTAATTCTCAATACATCATGTACTTAGGTAGTGAAACTTGAAGGTGCACTATTTATGTCTCCACTACTGACAGGAATCAAACCTTCAAATATTGGTGAAGACTGTACACACACCAATCTATCATCTCCCCTTTTATGCTCTACTTAACCTTTAAACAATGGCAAACAAGTTACGTACATTTTCTCTGAAATACACAAACAAATTTCACACTAGGAAACCATCTGTTTACAGGTTAATTTAACACATGTTGGATTATATAATTAACTGTAATGAATGCCTAGCAAGATGTAACACAGCACCACACATTGTTTAAACATATTATGGAAGACTGCACTGTACACAACCACACCCACCAACAACACAACACACATTCCTTGACAGCTCTATGGGTAAGCCTGGTCCAGCCCATGCTCTTCTTCAGGAGCTTGGCACTGCTCAGGCAGACAGCTTGAGGAATGTCAAAAACACCAACAAGTTGAACCGGTTCCCAATAAAGTAAAAGATCACAGGAAAACCCTCAAAGTCCAAGGGGTAACTTATGTCATCATCATCATTATCACACTGTTAAAGGTTATGTCAGTGAAAGCCCCTATACATCAGAAGCTACAAGCATACCACAGCCATGGACCACATTTATGTTTCCTGGGCAGAGTGAGTTGTGGGAGGGCAGGATCAGAGTTCCTTTGATGTTGGACAAGTCACAGCTCTTAACTTAAGAACTTAACATTGGAACTGCTGGCTAGCCTTCACTTTGTGTGTCTCTGTGACTTTAATTTAGGGGAAGCCATCATGTAATACTGTCTGATATACTACTCTTGTGAGTACAGACATAATTCATACTTTACAGTCAATCCAGGATTTATGAGCAGGAGTATATGCATGTCCTTTTTTTGTTTAAGATGACTTACTGTGTTGTAATGGAGAGATAAACACACATTGCATGTATAAAACTTAGACATTTCATATGATTTTCCCAGAATTGGCAAAGGAATTAAAGATTATTATTGCATATACTGTCTTCTCCTGAATACAGAAAACTGTACTTCACTATTATAAAAGTGAGTCAGTGAGCTGTTTTTGTACTATAATTCAGAGAAATCAGTTGCCCTCCACCTCACTCACAACACATAAATCATAAAGCTTGAGATGCTATAAACATAGACGGCACAGCATCTCAAGAATCTGTCCTAAGTCCACATGGAAAATCATGACACTCCACATGATGGTGTCTGGGATATAACTGCTGTTTCTGTTTGCTGATGTATCATATTTGTCAAAATTTTCTAAAAACATACCATTAGACTTGTTTCTTTTTGTGATCATTAGGGAGGCAGAAGGCAGCTTGACAAGCTTGAGAATGTTAATTATTTCCATCTACTTTATAAGCAACTACTGTATGATTATTCCAGAATAACGTGGGTGGCTGTATTCCCCTTCTGGCAACTTAATAGTTACTCAAGTTTCTTGCTACCTCTCATGACCTTTTGACCCGAGGTGATCTTAAGGCATTTCAAACGAAGCCTTTCTTTGTTATCAGTATAGTATTCTGACACATCTATATAACCATTCACCTTCATACGTCAAATATTGTACTGTCAGCTGACCGACTTTGGGTGGCAGACAAAATAAAGATTTACATTATAGGACTATGCATTAATTCAAGAATATTGAATTCCGTAACTATCAACGTCAGTAAAAAAATTAAAAATACTTTCCAACTACAATCTTCAGCTTTCAGATGAGATCAGACAGAGATATTGGGTGCATAGTTTGGCTACAGTAATGGTGTGAACTGTGCCAGTGAAAACAGCCTGAGCAGACAAATGAGGGTGGAGGTAAGCAGTACTTGTCTGATGAGGCCCAGTAAAAGCATGTGTAAAGTATAGACTCTGAACACATATGACATTAGATACTAATTCAAATCCAAAATATACTGTACCCTGAGTACTCACACTTCTCCATCTGATCCCAAGATAAGGGTTAAAATACACATTATAAACTGTAGTATCTGATAAATTGATAACACTTTCTGGTGGCAGGTACATCCTGGAAACTTTTGCACAAAAGCCAGCAATTTTAACGAGGTACAGATAGCCTAATACAAAATTCTCCTCCTGATACACCCGAGGTAAATTACCCGGTATATACTGCATACTTGTGCAGCTGGAGGCATGTCTATGTATTGGTATAACAAAAATAAAGAAGCAGGTTAGTTGCCACACCCAATTCTCAAGGACGAATTATCAATGAAGAGTAAAATATATTTTACAAACACTAGTACAGTACTTTGATCTCACACTGAAACAAAATTAATCTGCTGACATTTGCTCTTTCTGTGTCTAATGATAAATGCCCACAGACGATATTATTAACATGGATTTGACTGGCTGAAGCGTGACTCCAAACTTCAACCTCTCATAGCTGGCATTTACAAAGCTTCTTGTGGAGGTTAACCATCTGCTTCAATAAAAATACATCAAAGTTAGACCATCCAATTACATACTTTTTTACTACAATTTAACTGACTGCAGATGTGTTTATTATGTCTGAGAAAGCTACAAAAACTACAGACATGAAAGGATAAAAAGTACTGGATTTCAATGAACTAGTTAAAGCAGTTTCTCTGTGAAGGGGGATAATGATATATAATTTTTCTCTACTGAGGTCACTTATTCCTCTAAACTACTCCAAGCTACAGGATGCCTAAATTGAGTTGATTTGGACTGGTCTGTTTCCTCACATAAATATGGATGAATCAGCAGCCCTCCCTTGTGCCAAAAGTTCATCTCCATCTTTGTTTGTAACGTGGCTAATTCTAAACATACATGTTCAACAGGGGTGGTCCTTGGTGGCCAGTTTATTTGCAGATGACACTGTGTTGATGGATGAGAGTGAAAGGGAGTTACAGAAAGTGGTGGACGAGTTTCAGTCTACTGTATGTGTAAACGAAGGAAACTGAAGGTGAATGTTGGTAAAAGTAAAGTGATGGTATTTGAGAGATCAGGAACTGAAGTGATTGATTTTGCTACACCTTACAGAATAGGAGTACCAACTAGGACTAAGTGTGAGATAACTCTGATGGGTGAGAAGATGGAGGAAGTGAAGGAGTTTAAGTATCTGGGTACAGTTCTGTGTAAACTTGGAAGTATGGAAGGAGAAATTAGGGAGAGAGCAGTGAAGGGTAGACAGGTCACAGGATCACTGGGGAGGATTATGATGGGTAGAAGTGTGAGTATAGAAGTGAAAAAGGAACTGAGAAATAGTATAATCCTGCCAACACTGACATATGCATTGGAGACATGGACAAGGAGTAGGGCTCATCAGTCTAGAATAGGTGCAGTGGAAATGAGTTACTTGAGAGGAGCATGTGGACTTACCAGGTGGGATGGAGAGAGTAATGGGAGAAAGTAATGAGAGTGTATATGAGAGATGTGGTATGAGTAAGAAGGCAATTGGTATCGAGTGTGGAGTGGTTGAGAGAGTGAAACGTAATATACTGAGGTGGTTTGAACTTGTAGAGAGAATGCAAGGTGAGGAGTTTGTAAAGGTGTATGGAAGTGAAGTTGTGGGACCTGGTATGAGAGGAAGACCTCCGGTTAGATGGCAGAACAGAGTGGAAGAGTACCGGTATGTAAAGGAGAGAAATGTGAGGGGCAGAGTAGGGCTTGACCAAGTAAGGAGGGAGTATTGGAACAGGGAAAACTGGAGACACTTCTGCCGTGGCCATCCCCTTGGAGGGAGTTCCCGGAGGGAACGAGGTGTCAGAGCTATAGATAGATACAGATCAACAGGGGAAAGACTACAGTACTGGTACTCTGAGGGCTATGTTACACTTCAACAGGATCCCAGTGAACTTCAAGATGGTTTGATCAGTTAAGCTGTGAAGCACCTATTGAAAAGTGTACTGTATATCAGACTTAAGGTACAAAGAGAAAACAATGGTAACTGTGAACCTCGTAGATGAGGATACGATATTACGTTTGCCGTCACATTTCTCTATTGGTCCAACACTATAATTACAATACATATTTCAGTAAACTGTCTTAAAGTACATCAGCCTCACTGGACTTCAACTCTCACCTTTACTAGTGGAGGCAGTGGTACTCAGGTCCAAGCCGGGTGCGATCTCAGTATCTGGAGAAATTCTGTTCCTTAGTCGCAGTGGGCTCGTCCTGTGCATAGCCTGAAATATTGTCTCTGTGTTAGCATCAGTTGTACACTTGCAGCCAGGTGTAGTACAGTGAGAGATAAAAGTAGTGTCATTATTCTATTCAAATTTTTTTCACACACAACAAACCATATTGATACCCAAACCACAGCTACAAAGTGAGGTTAAATGGTTAGCTTAGTATCACATGTTTTGACCCAATTTCTAGACACTACTTTCGTCTTTCACTGTACAGTACATACTCATTATACAGTACCTGTTAATCTACATGGCTTTCGTACACAGTTTCACTCATGCACATCCTATTCCTGTCAGCCCTTTGGTATACACTGGATATATATAATAATGTCCTGCCACATTGTAGTTAAAAGTTTCATGGTAAAAAAATATATGAAAGAAAGGAAGAAAGGAAGGAAGGAAGGAAAAAAATTACATTTCATTGGATCAAGATTACTTAGCATACATACAGTATTCATTACACACAATAGACACCTGAAACAGCCCGGTATGAAAATATTAAGGGTTCATTCTATGCAGTACATTGATGCCCGTAGTTTTAAAAAATTTGAGGGCCCTTACTGGAGCTCCATGAATTCTCCAAACTACTCCAGGCAACAAATTGCCAATTAGAAATACAGAAGGGTTCTGTGATGGATTATTTTGGAGGATTCATAGAGCTCCAGTAAGGGCCCTGAAATATTTTAAAACTACGGGCCTGAACACTTTACACAATATATAATGGTCAGATAGATGGTTTTGGTGAATGAGTCCTTGAGAGAGAGAGAAATGCAAGAGGAAGGGGGGGGGGGGGGGACTTGACCAAGTACGGATGTAGTAGTACTGGAACAGGGAGAACTGGAGACTCTTTTGCCATGGCTATCTCCTTGGGGTTAGTTCCCGGAAGGAGAGAGGCTTCAGAGCTAAGGGTAGATAGATAGAATAAAGTTATAATCAATTACACTCACAGAAGAAAAAATTTAACACTTGGAATTATAGGATTTCAGAATAATTAGTCTTAAATTATAAAGCATCATAAAAGCCTTGTGGTATTTGCATGCATTTTGGAAATTAAGTTGTAACAAATAATCTTTCAATACAATAACAATAAACATTATGAATATGGAAATTCTGTTGAAGAACACATCTACTAGATACGGTTTCGTTATTCCTTCGACAAGTCAAAGACCTTAGACCTAAAGAAGCAGTACTGTATCAAATAACATCTTACTCATTGGTATTTTCTTATCTTTTGATTATGATCAACAGTTTCTATGTTCCATAAAGGAGGCCCATTACAATAACTGAATAATGACTTTTCCTCATTTTGGATACACTATTTTATAATATGAAGTTCACAAACTATATGAATGAAAACCACACCATGAGGAGTTATTTTTTATCGACAATGGTGACGTGAAGAAGCCAAAGTTATATCCTGACAGTCAAGGCCCCTGATAAGGTGTTGATTTTGTGTAATGATATTGATTCTACCACAAAAGCTGTCTGTTTTTTTAAGCTTCATGAGACCTGTTACCTAGTCCCAGGTTAAAGTCGACTCACACACTTACGAACTAACACCCAGTCACGGTGAGAGGGATGAGGGTAAATTCTAAATACTACTTGTAAGGATACCAGGGTTGGTGGTCTTGCAGTTAGTGCTGTGTGGGATGCGGGCTTTAGTGCCTGAAACTTTATTTAAAAGATGGTATTATATGGTATTCTTTGCCCCTCATTTCAGTGGATTCAGTCTCCTGACCATTTGGTTACAGTTCCAGTACACTGACCACTCATGAATGATGATGCAGATTTCAAATAATTGTCTGTACTTGTTGGATCATTAGAACTGTTAGATACCCAATGTTAATAAAACCATCAATACCTGGATCTGATTCAGGCATCAACAAAAAACATTGCCCTAACTTCCAGGTAACACTGTACCATACTGCTAATACTGTATACCTATATAGTGCCGGTATTATATCAACAAAAATAATCTTCAATTCATGTGAATCTGCAGAAGTATTAACTTGTGATTCTGAGTAAATGTGCTGTAATGAACGGTCGACCTCAGGAATTCGTTTACACCACTGCGACAGTAATGGCTCATAACATCTAGAAAATTCTGTTTTTTCATTTCATAAAACTAAACTTTTCAAACAATGTTATTTGGCTGAGACCTGAATTAATCAACATAACAATGCCTACAGTATGTGCAGAATAAAGACACCTTATAAATAATCAATGCTCTGTGTACGAATTCCTGAAGCCAACTGTTCAACTGCTAACCAGTGATGTCACCTTATCAGCCAAGCCATATATGGTAACATATATATGGTAACAAAACCTTCGCATGCGTGTAAACCTTCACAGACTTGTAAACTGGACCAACAAGAGATTATTCATTTGCCCACTGAATATTTCAATTTTGTATGATGAAAATCTGTGTATAGTATATTTATTAGATTATGTTTTGTAGCCAGTGACTGATGTCGAATATTTATATTTTGCTATACAGTATCTCCTAATAGGCTCGATGGTGACAGGCATGGAGAAAGTCCAAGCACGTCCCACCTAGGCTGTAGTAAGAATATAAGTCCCATGACAGGTTGATTTCCACAAAGAAAATTAAGCATACAGGAGAGATACAGTACAAAGAAAAAGATAAGGCCATTCACTCAATTTTTATATTGTACGGATCAATATTGTTTGAACGTTTTTCTACCTTACTGTAGCCTACAAATGCTAAGAAATACCACACATCATCATCATCATCATTATTTTCGTTTAACGTCCGTATTTTCCCATTTAGGATGGGGTTGGACGGGCGATGACTGCTCTCCACATCTGTCTATCTTGTACCATATGTTCGTCTATTCCCATTAAATTCATATCTTCCATTACACACGTTTTCCACTTTTTCTTGGGCCTTCCCACCGGTCGCCGGCCCCCGACTCTCACCTCCTCCACCTCACCCAACACACACCCCTCCGCTCTTCTCACATGTCCAAACCATCTCAGTCTTTTCTGCCTCAACTTAACAGAAAGGTCTTCAACCCCACACATCTCCGCCACTACACTGCTAGACCTTCCATCTTGCCATTTTATTCCTGCCATGTATCTCAGCATTCTACGGTCACAGCTGTGTATAACCTCCATCATCTAGAATACGCATCACTTTCCTTAAAGCTCAACATGTTTATAAAGTAATTGATGGATTTGATAAAATATTTTAATAAGACTAAGATTATTTTCTTTATTTCTATCGGTTACCATACCTTCTAAACTTATGTATTTTTTTACATAAGAAATCATTTACTTATATCCTACTGGTATTGTACTTTTCCCCAAACTGATGCTTGAGTAATATGACACAATACTTTAATATCAGGCCTATACCGACCACTGCCAATAAATTCCAGCCCTCACTTCCAAAATATTTGATGAAACAATGCAGTTAGTATTAAGTTTTTATATGCCAGTGTCAAAGAATTGCCATACAATAATCATACTGATATAGGCCTATAGACACAGAAATTACACACAACACCAAAGTATTTTCACAAGGTTTAAGCCCATTACGAGATCATTTTCTTCTACAATTTTCCAGTACTGTACTAGATTTCACAACATAGATTTGGTTAGTTTGGATGAAGAAACTTAACTGGTAGATGAAATTTGGTCACCTATCTTCTATTATGTTAAGGAAAATAACACAGTGACAAGCAACACAAAGTTCAAAACTACTTTTAGTTCACTTTTTAATCACCTCAAAATGGGGAAAACTGTAATTTTTCTTTGCCTTTTGGTAGACAAAGGTAATCCCAACATGTAAGATCAAGATCCAAACTGAAGGGGTTAATATACAAAAAATTACAAAACCTTTTATAAAATGTAATAGTTTTTTAATCTCCAATACATAGGCCAACATGTGACGACATGTTACTTATTGTCATTCCATTGCTAAATTCCATTTATCATTAACCATGAATGATAATGGTATGCAAATCACTTACCTTTTTGTTAATTTTATATACACATCGATTATATGAAACAATTTGAGTACTAAGGGCTTTTCTGTGGTTTTATTAATCTCACAGCAATGAGTCAAATGAAAAATGACGTGTCAAACTCGAGATTGCCAACTAATTTTACCATGCAGTCAAGGTCTGCTTCAAATATCCTGGATGAAGTATTAAATGAGCTTCAGTAAGTATGAGGCAGGATAAGTGTTGTAATAATTAGTTCAATGGTATGCCAGAGGATTAAAAAATTCAATGCGACATGGATATTTATTATGGCTCGTGAAAGTACTAAAAAGTATTCAATTTCATGGTACCGAGGTCACAGGTGGCATCAAGGCATTGGATGTCCTCTAACTGACCGAGAATCATTGACAGCTTGTACCCAAATAATCATCTGCACCAAATTGTAAACAAGTATGAGAGGTAATGTTGGCCACTGTCAAATTATTACTATTCCCTTGGCAACTGTGGTCAAGGTGATGTCAAGGCATTCATGGACCTTTTACTGATGTAGATCCATATTCAAGAACGTTCATAGTGTATACGATGGCGTGGTAATGGTACGACGACTCTATTGTGTTTCTATGGAGCCATCGTACAGGTACCACACCACCGTATGCACTACAGATGTTCTTGAATAAGGTCCCTAGAGTCCCTGAGATGTCAAGGTAATATCAAGGTTAATCATTGGTAAACATCACATTTGTTGGTCAGTTTTGTTGGTTTATGGAGATTACACTCATAATTTGCTATCAGTCTCAAGGTAACGAGGGTCTAGGTCACGTCAAGGTATTGGTGGACCTCTAATTGACCTAAGATGAGTGACATGTCCAGGTAAATCATTAGTACACGTCAGGTTGTTGTTATTGTTGTGGATTGCAAAGGGCTGCTTCCGTTGCACTATTCATCATTCTCCACACGTCTCATGCCAGCGGTGGTCTAGGTCATGTGGAGTTGACCCTGGCCATCCAAGTGACCTATAATGAGGGGTCAGAGGGGCATTGAGGGGCTGCAACACTACCTGCACAGGCAATGTAGCTCTGAGGGGGCTGGGGCGGCGGCTGCTTCTGCTGGTGCTGCCCTCCCGCTCTCCAGCTCCCGACATGTTTTATATATATTTTAGGGGCCCCAGGCTCCTCTTGGGGTCCCAGAGGCCTCCCCAAGACGCCGTCCACCCCAGATGAAGCCCTCTGGAGACGCTGGGGCTGATGTGAAGACGACCAAGAAGCGGCGCTGTGTGGATTACCCGAGAGAAGTAAACACAACACTTCAGCTGTTCCCAGTGTTGCCAGCTCTCCTACACAACATTTCCCCATCTTTTAACATCACAATTTCCCTTTTTACCTCAAAAATTCCCTATTTACTCTTGAAGACAGTCAGACATTTACACTCTTTTTGGTTTTTCGTCTGGTAGAAATTTCCCCATTTACTCCTGAACAATCTGTATGTAATTTCCTCATTGGTACCTCTAATTCCCAATGTCTAGTAAAAATACTCCATATTCGGTAACACTGGCTGTTCCTGGACAGTCACGTGACCTTGCCTCAACACACTCCCCATTGCTAGAAAAGTTTAGGCCCGTCAATTCCAACATGATGAATGCAACAATATCAACTGTATTTTAATGGGAGATTCTCTTATTGGTGAATTGAAAGGTCTCTGATTCCTCCAAACTATTGTAAGAAACAGAAGCCCTCAGTGGTACTAAAAGCTAAGATATTTGTTTCCTGACTATATAGTTTGGAAGAATCATGGAGAGACCTTCCAATCCACCAAGATCAAGATCTCCCCGTGACTGCATTCGTCATGTCCGGATAGAGGTGATAGTATTCTTAGCTCTGGTGCCGTAAATGTGGTGTCTTATCTGGGTATTTCAGTGGCAAAATTGCCTTACTTTCTTGCCAAAATTCATGGCTTAGACTTTGAGTAGGTGAACCGTTTTTGTTTCTAAAATTTCTTCAAAATTAATTATTAACGACGGCGCCGCCGCCGCCCCGCCGCCGCCGCCGCCAACGCCGCCGCCACCGCCGCCGTCGTTTTTTTATTTATTTTTTTTCGTCGTCGACGCCGCTGCCGCCGCCGCTGCCGTCGCAATATATTTTTTTTTATTATTATTATTTTTTTATTTTTTTCGTCGACGATCGTCGCCGCCGTCGCCACCGCCGCCGCTGCCGTCGTTTTTTTTACTAATTATTATTATTTATTTTTGTTAAATAATATATATATATTTTAATATATATTGAGTTTACACAACACATCCATGACATTCAAATAACATATCATGTCCATCAAAAACAAATGCATGCAATATTTGGACACAACAAAGAAACCACAACTACAATATGCAAACAATTACTATATTCGATTAATGATGGATTATGCAAGTCCTGCCTCAGCCTCAAACCTCACTGAGACTATCAACATCCTTCACACCCATATCACACCCATACAGAATAGAGCCCTAACGTTAAAGATAATGACAGACTGCACAGCTACCACACCTACAAACCACCGACCTTACTCAGATTCATCTCCAACACCCTTCACACCCATACAGAATAGAGCCCTAAAAATAATCGCAGGCTGCACACCATAAAACCAAAATCAAGGATCATTTTGAGATGAGAGGCACACAAACACTTTAGTCAATGAGCGGCACACAAACACTTTAGTCCATGAGCTGAGCCTGGAACTTGAGAGAGTACCAAAAAGGTGAATAAATATTATGTGCACTTTCAGCAAGGAGGATGTCTGAAGTGTTGCGAAATTTGTATTCATGATGTATCGTAAATTTTTCACCCAAAATCGAGAATAAAGTAATAAAAATCGCAAGTCTTCAACTAAAGATCATATCAAGAGACTTCTAGTTGGTCTCATCTTATTTGTTTCTTAATTCTGCATCTTTTGGTGTATAATACATACAACTTAGGATACAAATTTGCTTCATAATATGACAAAAGTGAAGGAAAAGTAGACCAATTTGTAGTATTTTCTTACGACTTTGTTTACAAACTTTCTTTTGTTTCTGCCCAATCCGTATCTGGACGACGAGAACACAGATTCTGCGTATTTGGCATGGAGGTATAATCTAAAGAGGAGGCGGCATGAGCCGCTCTTCCTGTACACCCAAAGTGAAGCAAGGGGCGGAGCCTATTACCCTACCCCCCATTGACTCAAAACATTGCCTCGCCCGCCTTACTCCCATTATAATTATAGTCTTATTTTCTCATATATCCTATAATCATAGCCAGAAAGAGACTTGAATTTGTTACGTATATGATAACTACATAAAATTATCCAATTCTGTATATTATCAAAAGTACTTAAACCCATTAAATATCGCTGTTTCCAGCTAGAGCATTACCTCTTCTCGCAAACTTTTCCTAGGAGTATGAATGAAAGAATGAATTGATTAATGAATGAATAGTTTATTTTATGCAAAAAGTATAGTAAAAGAGAAGGTGATAGCTTACACACCAACCCACAGACCGTATTATAACGTTACAGAGAAATAACAACAAGTACAGATGACCACACATGAATCTGGTATACCTCGCTACTTGCGAGATACCTACAACAGGAAGGAAAGTGAGCAAAAGTTATAGTTTGTTGACAAGCAAATAGTAATAATATTTTACTGTTTGCCTGTCAACAAACTACATCTTTTTTCATTTAAATTTCTTTTCGTTGTAGCCACCTCACAAGTAATGAACCATAGGCCTACCAGCTTCATATGTGGGTAACTGTACAAATACAAATAAAATTAATTATATAAAGATTTCTAGTATGAGACTGTGGAAGGCCTTGTGTCACTCTTTAAGTATAGTATATAAATAAGATTATAATTATACAGTAAGATGTGTATAGTGTACTGAACATGTGAATAGGGTAGTGAAGATGTGTATATGGTAGGCCTACTGGAGATATGTGATGTGTAGTGAAGAGATGTGTAGTGTAACACCCAGAACTGTCATGTAATTGAGTTAACACTCAGGTGTGTTGTCTTGTATCAAACATATTTTACCACTTATAAGCCACATGGAATCTTACCATGATGGCTGCATGTTACTGCATAAAGTGTGTCATCACTTCCTCAATTTCAGTTCACTCTGATTTACACAGAAACATTAATTTTACTCATCAGTCCCAGGCAGTAATTTCACAATTATAAAAACTCTTTCCACACATTGGCTTAACTTAGACTTTTTAACTCACACCTAAATTTTCAACAACCAAATAGTCTACATAGTAAACACAATTATAAATTAAATATCTTTAAAACATTATAAAATATGCTAAAACATTCATAATACAATCTCTCAACACTCGAGTTATCCTTCAGGTCAACCCTAACTTAGGCACAAATAGGTCCCCCCATGGAGCCAGTTTATCTTTTATAACCCTGTCAATGCTATATATACGCCAGGTTATACATTAATAGTTAATATCAGAACACTATAATAGCCTTGGCTTTACAGTTTTTGTGTGTACAGTATTAATATTCTACAGGACATGGGTACGTGTCGCGGTGTGCGAGGCAGGTGATAAAATTCACTTCGTTGATTTGTCCATTTCTGTCGTATATTTTTCTATATGACTCTCTTAACATACATATGAAATGTAGTAGAAAGACTCCTGTCTCTCTGGGTACACCCATATGCTGAACACGCCAGCATTATCTTAAAAAATGGCAAAGAATGTTGGTGAAATCGATGGTCCGACGTGATCAGCTGTCCAATGTTTTGAGTCAATGGGGGGTAGGGAGGACAGCCGACCAATAGAAAATTGGCTTCACCTCTGTGACGTCATGCCGCCTCCTCTTAGATTATACCTCCATGGTATTTGGTCAGTTCTCGTCACTGAAACCAAGCGCTCCCAAGACGGTCTTGGTACCCTAATCCTCCGCTTGGACGACCAGATGACGTCTATAGTCATCTCATGGGACTCTGGGAGAATATACGGTGTTTTATTGCACTCAACCTTTGGCACCATTTCCTGGAACTAATTTTTCAACAAAATCGACACAAGTTTCCTTAAGTGAACATATAAATTACCCAAATAGATGAACATTACAGTATAGGCCGAATATTTTAAGCTCTCGTCTCTCGATCAGTAATCTATCTAGTAATATTGGGATATGGGGTTTGAAATCCTTAGAGTTTTATTTATTTTGCATGTGCAGTACAGTATTATAATATGTATATGCTTTTCTGGTCTCCACTGGATTTCTCTGTTTATTGGTAGAAATAGATTCTATCAGTCCGGTTATTAATACATTCTTCAGCCTAATAGTATGATGACAGGTGGAGTGTAAAATGGAGGATGCAGTGAAGTGAGTAAATTAACTCTCTCTCTCTCTCTCTCTCTCTCTATCTCTCTCTCTCTCCAATAACACGAGGGAATTTATTCAACCAATCAGAGGTCATCAAACAGTCCCATGTATTACCAATAGAGGTCACAGGAATCACATGGCTTCTTGTGTAGGTTTTTTCAATGGAGGTACCTCCATGGTTTTTTCCTGGTTTTCACTGTATACCAATTACGTTCTTCCTCCGATTTTAGTTGCTTCGATCACTTTCCGTTCTTTTGGTTATTCTTGTTTCGTTCAGTTCGGGAGTTCTGTGACATCTGGAAAGATATATGTTGATGATTGAATCCTTATAGGGGAGACTGCTCAAAATTTTCAGTGTGTGTGTGTATGTGTGTGTTATTTAACATAATAGGGATCCAAGAGGGGTGACTGCACTGAATTTTCAATGTGTGTGTGTGTGTATTATTAGACAGATGAATCCAAAAGGGGAGACTGCATAGAATTTTCAATGTGTGTGTGTAAGGAGTCGAGTGTTCCGTATAGAGGACTTTCTGTGACGTTACAACGCTTGGCTTTTGTTTCAAGGGAATTGAAGGGATATACTGGCAGTCTGGCACTCTGGCAGCCATAATGGAGGGCAGTTTGAAAATTAAATGTAAACACTAGCTGATCATTGGACCTAACTTTATGTATGAGATGGAAGGCCCTTCTTCATCCCGTGTTCTCAGTCAGTATACAAGAACGCTTGACAGTGAAGCTAAGGTCCGATATATTGAAAAGATAAGTGCTTTTGGTGGGAATAACCCATATATAACAGAGTAAAATGGTTGTCATTTGGTGGAACTGTCCACGAGTGAGCTAACATATATGTTAGCTCACTCGACACTGCATACCAGACACTGCATACCATAATATTTACATATATTTGGTAGAAAGTAAAATCAAGCAATTTACTGGAAAGTGTCTCAAGGCATATAAGAGTCTTGAGGCATATAATAAGTATTCTATTGGTGGTCAAGTGCAGAATGTGATGATCACTTCACCTGTGACCTGCTACACCATGGAGGCATTAATTAAGTTCAGCACACCAAAGGTAACGAATGTTCACACATCATTTTCAATGTATGTTTTGACATTACATTCAAGATGAGGTAAAACAATGTAATATATAACTACTAAATAACGGTAATTCATTCAATAAATACCGAATGAACTTGTTTTATACATATAGGACTTAACCTCAATAGCCTAATTTTGGGGAAAGCCTTTCTGGTAATATCTAACAATTACATATATTAATGTATTAATGTTACTTTGGTAACTTTGGCATAAGAGGTCCACGTGACAATTAAACATTTACAATTTATGTATATTTCACAAGGGGACAATGTAATACATATATTCATGTGTATTTTTGTTATACAGTAATAGCATATAGAAATTTTCAGCTCTCTAGAGCCTAAGTTCAGTGTTTTCCTGCCATTGTAAACATTGGACAGTCCCGGTAGTCTGCCTAGGTTAGGTCCCAGTAGTTTGCCCAGCAGGTTAGGTCCCGGTAGTCTGCTTTGGTCCTGTGGTTTGGTTAGGTCAAGTCAGGGTAAAAAAATTATCTCACATTATTATGGGTAACAATCAATAAAATACGCGAGTGTGTGTGTGTGTGTGTGTGACGGATGCGGGGAGTGGGAGCTACGCACACACACACATCCGGTGGCGCTAGCTTGCTTGGCCATCCTTTCTCTCTCTCTCTCTCTGTTGCTGGAGTCTGTTTCATGTGTGGATTGTGAAGGAATCAGTAGCATCTCCTTCATTCCAGCACCACAGTCATTATTGATTTCAAGGGGAAGAATAATGAACTAACAATATGGTGGTATATGCCATGGAAAAATCATATATAATTATATGATCATAATCCATAATCTACATATCCAAATTCTACAGCTTGAGGAGGGACAGCAAGCTCTAAGGAAAAAAAAGAACGAAGGCACAACTGATGATCTGAAGAGAGGAAAATTAAGAATTGGCTCGGGTCCCAAGGGGGGCCCAAACTCTTGAAATACTGCCCACATCTCTCAATCATATATAGGGATCCCATTTGGCAGTAATTACGGTATAATTAAATTCGTTCCCTCTTTTATTTAGTGTGCTAATTTTAAGTAGTTGCAACTCAACATAAGGTTTAATTACTCCTTCAAATATTAATTGTTTCATGTTATATAATACAATATGAGGTATGTATACTTTATGTTCCAGACAGCGGATGTGCATATATATCATTCCTGATTTCGTTTGTTTAAGTATTTGTTGTGGTTCCGACAACGACACGGTGTAAATACAGTTGCCTTTGTCTTCCCACAACAATCCGGAAGTTCCCAGTCTAAAATCAAAACGTAGCTCTGAGCGAAATCCTTTAGTTTAGCCTGCAAAGGTTGAGAACGGATATATACTTTGTTTTACAGTGACTAAAGAAAACTGCAGCTGAAACTTCCTTGCAACCCAACAGCAACAGACACACACCCTTTAGTAATGCACCTTGTAGTAAATCTCCACTCTGGCTCACGAACACACTCCCTGCTTGCAACCCTTGAGTTACATAAGAGGGTATAGCTGTATGTGTGGTAGGTAGGAGGCTTGGCAGCGATGGAGTACGGATGGAGAGGTTGGCAACAGGGCGCAGGCTAGGCTAGGCTGCTGCTGGACCCAGATGCAACTCCCACACCACCACCACCACCCGTTACACAACCACCTACTACCTCCCCGTACAGTCACGATCAAAAGTTCTCCATCAGGTTGAATGAAATTGATTGATGAGGATAGAAGACTGCCCTAGGCCTGGAAACCCTAATTATTGCTGCAGGTGCGGTGAGAAGGGGAGGTGATATGTAGAGATGTGGGACGTACAGGATATAGAAGGAAATGAGGGGCAGTTGAAGGATTGAAAGGGGCAGGTGAATGAAAGTGAACCATCGCGAGTGAATCCTGTGAACACATATTAAAGAGATCAACAGTTATTTTCTCGTATTATTTTCCGGTCAAGGCCTTTTGATTTGAAAGTGGTTGAGGACTATTGGGCCCGACTGTACATACCTCGACCCCCATACAGCAACTCTCATCCTTTTTCTTGCGTGCAGTTTCATTCCTTTCCCACATTTGATATTCCTTCTTTCCTTGTATTATATAAGCGTTCTCTGCCTTTCAAACTTTTCTTGCATATCCCTCAAATATAGACTACATTACCTTTCTTGCGACAATAATGTTTCCCACAAGAGCTAGGGCTGTAATTAGAATTGATTAAGTCGTCGAATTACTCCTTTAAGGTTTAGAAGAGCATAGGCCAGTATACGAGTAAAGGAAGGGTGGTATATGCAACGGGGGCAGGGCTAGCCTAGCTGTGGGAGGGCGTGTGTGGCTGTTCCGTATGTGTGTATGGAAAGCCAGGTGTGATGTCGTGTACAGTACAACCTCCCCGCCTCCATCACTACTACCACTGTGCTGGACAAAGGCTGCATGAAGGTGGCCTCAGCTGCCCCTCTCTCTCTCTCTCTCTCACTCTCTCTACCAGCCGCCGCCACTGCCGCCACTACCACCACCACCACTGGGCTCTTCTAGTGTGTCAAACTGTGTTGTTGGTTGGCTGCTCGGCCTATGACCGCTCTCAGCTGAAGCAGTCAGGGATCCATATTACATACAGTTGGTCTGGCATTGCACCTTATCTGATATATATTGCAACATTCACTTGTCACTGGTTATAGGATGTGTACCTACAACACTTGCCATGTCTTGCTATGTATATTGCGTACCCGTTTTCACTATTCATCGTCTTGTCTCTTGTGACGAAGCTTAAATACATCGGCAGCAGACATATAAACATCCTACACACTGGCAACACAAGACCAACACACACACCAGAACATCAGTACAAGGAACTACACTCTGATAATTAGTTATGTTATAAATAATGGGACAGGTATTCATGGAATATTAACGCCAACCATTGTCTTTGACATAAAAGACCAAAACATATCCAAATAAGAGCCCCCTTTTCTCTGACAAGTTTGGTTTATCGAAGTCGGAGGAGAACGCGGGTCCCACGGTAAACAAGACAGCTTGTTTAACTGGGCACACGTTATATATACAAAGAAAAGCTTCATATTATGCATTTTTAAGCAATGACATAAAATATCTTCATGCACGCCAAAAAATTGGAAGATATCCAAAACTGGTAATGTGTTTTAACCTGTAAATACATACACTATAAAGGGGTTTCTGGCAGAGCACGCACCCCTCGATACACTGCCCCTATATTATTACGAACCCGTCCACTTCGATTATTCTTAGTAGGGGACATTTGTGTCATGGTTTTATATACAAATATCCAGTACCAAGATATGTATTTATCATCATGGTGAATTACAAAATACCAAAGTTTCTTATATCCATCATCACATTTATTTGTAAATATTTCGTCACCTTTCGAATACTTTTCGTTTTTTGCATTTACTTCGTTCATGCTCTACTTGAGGAAGGGTACGACTCACGTTTACCTGAAGCTACAGTAATACCAAATATATTGGGTAGTTCCATTTGTTGGAAAGTATAATGGCTGCATGGACGTATTGCTCTCGATAAAGTCACACTGAGTAGAGTGACACAAAAGGGAACATGAAAAGTGAGTTGATCTCGGCCAGTTCGCGCGCTTTTCCTTCCAATTTTCTAGAAGAGTTTTAACAAACACCATATAGGAGGAGGTATTTAAACACTACACCTAAACTGACTAATAATGTATTGGACTGAACCTTTGACCTAGACAATCTAAAGAAAAACAACACTACATAGGTGCATATGACAGCTCAACAGACGGACGTTCCACACACACAATAAGCAAAAGTCATAGGTGAAAATAATAAACGTATTACGGTAATATGTATTTGTAAGGTTTTCTGTTGGTGGTGTATGTTGGGTTCTACTGACATGGGTTCCGAGTGTATATTTATGCTATATTTGAATTTTCCATTTCTTTGCCAAATTATTAATGCAGTTATAAAAAGTCTCGATCCACACTCGGTGCCACAAATGAAGCCAGCGCGTGGAAGGATTTCATGCCTATAACCGTCCTTACTAAGAAATTCCTGCTTCTGCAATGAACTAGACGAGGCCTTGCAAGAGAGAGAGAGAGAGAGAGAGAGAGAGAGGAGGGAGACATGGTGGAGACAATACTACAGCAGAGCCCTGGAGCAGTGACGAGCCAGGCATGAACTACAGAAAGGCGTGGTGGTGAACCCATTCTTCCCTTCAGCGTTCTGGTGTCCTGTTACAGAACCCAGGAAGCTCCTCACATCCTCACCTTGCCTGTTATTTTAAACCCCTATGCCCAGCAATTGAGAGAAAGCCAGTGGAAAATCGTACACATTCTGGTTGTCAACCTTGACTTTTGACCAGTAAATTTTTATGTATGTGAACTGATAAGACCTAACAGCGATTATGTATAGGTACATTGTTATCTTGATATCATTCGAATAGTTGAAGAATAGGTAATTTTAGGGAGAAAGCAAAATGAGAGAGAGAGAATGGTGTTGTGTGGGGGTGCTGTCCCAACCTCCGCTCAAGCAAGCAGTACTCTAGCGCTCACCGTGTCCGAATGTGTGCTCCACTACCCAACTCACATTCAAAAACTTCAAATTTCATTGAGGCTGCAATTCCAATCTGAGTCCATGGCATCGTTATTCCATCAAATATGAACTGCATTCGGACGGGAAAATGCATAGTTTTGACCGTATTTTGGAGTTCATTTCAATTCAGTAAATAAATAAGAATAAGCCTTGGCATCGGCTCCGGAGCACTTGGCGTTTTTCTCTATAAGTTGTGTTGAGGTGCTATTTTTCTCTATTATAGTATCTCCAAGTCCACATTTTCCTAGTTATTGGTTGAACGGGGGGGAAAATAAATGCATCAGTGTGGAATATAGTTTGTGGTTTATCAAATGACTCGAATATAGAAGTTGTTGTATGTGTGTGAGGTGCTATTATTCACTATATAGCATCTCCAAATATACATTTCCTTTTAGCTGTTACTAAGTTGAAAGGGGAAAAATTAAAATGCATAAGTGTGTATATAGTACGAGGTTTATTGAGGTTAATTAAATGATGTGTATATAGCCATAATATAAAGTTTGAAAGGTATAATGTTGTAGTGCCTAACCAACAGATGGCAGTCATGTTGTTGTGGCTGGAAGGAACCAATACTGTGTTGTGTGTGGTGGTTGGGAGCCGCTCTCTCGCTTTCCTTTACACAATATTTACATTTTCCTGTGTCTGTGGGGCGTGATGCCGGCTCGTGGGTGGTTGTGAGTGGTGCATGAGTGATATAAGAGTGTATAATGAACGACGAGAACGAGGAAGAAGGTGTAGAAAGGGAAATATCGGCAAAAGGGGTGCAGTAAGCCTAACACCCGCGGCCCTCTTGGTTCAATGAATGTGAGGCAACACAAACTTGTATCGGTCTTCGGACGATGGTTTCTCCCTCTAAAAAGAGGCAGATAAAGGGCAGAGTGAACACAGGACACAAGACACATCGCAAAGGTAAGTTAACAGTGTGGGATAATGGCGGAGGAAATGTAGAGAGCGTAATGGTGGAAGGTTGGAGGTACTGGTGGTGGTAGTGGTGGAAGGAAGGTTGAGGAGACGCCAGCCAGCCAGCCAGCCACCCACCACAGCCAGTCACTCAGCCAACACCCTCCCTCTCTTCCTTTCTTTCACATATACGCTCTTCTTGCCAACCAACCTCCATTACTCCGGCCTCCACTCTCTCTCTTGTGTACAATTTCTCCATGGTAGCCTACCGAGTGTAATATATCCCAGTGTATGTGTGTTTGTTTATCTGTATGTCACCAACTCGAGCTATACACTACTAGCTTTCTCCCCTTCTCCATTATCACATCTGATACTGGCTTACAAATGGATTCACCCCTGATAATGTATGTGTGTGTTGGTGGAGTTGATATTGGATGGGTGTTGTTGAACTTAGCATTAGCTCTTGAGCTTTCTCCACCATTCCTTCTTCCCACCACCACCACCTCCTTTTCCTCTCCATTGCTGACCTGCTATGCCATCACCTTGGTTTTGTTCTTCATATAATGTTTGTGTGTCAGTTTGTCTTTATGTCAGACAGCAATACACTAGTTCTTCCTCCTCCCCTCCCTCCTCTCCCTTCACTGTTGACCTGTCACTCTGATTTGCCAAATCACCTCCATCTCTCTCTCATTCCTTTTATTCTTTAACAGAGTGATGTATTGTGCTGAAATGATTCAAATGTATGGGTTAATATTGTATATTTGTCATGTTAATCTTCCTATCCCTTGCCTAGAGCTTATTCACCCACTTCTCATCTGTCACTGGCCAATCCCTGCACTAACGTACAGTATACTCCAAATCTTCTCACTTCGGCTGTGGTTCAGTTCCAGATTTCTCAATATATGTACCAGTATATTCTGTAGCCATTGTTGTATTCATTGTTTATTATGTGTTTCTTCATTAATGTATGTAAACAAACTGCAGTGTGATTGTACTATTTATGGTATTTTAAAATTATTGTTCAATATGTAGGAAATTATTACGGTATGCTATACAGGATACGCTGATGTTAAAAAGGATTTTTCTGAATTAAACTAATCCTTTTATATTAAATTAGTCCAAAGGAAGACCGGAATTTTTTGGTAAAAGTACCTGAATCTTATGTACGGTACAGTATGTGTGATTTTTTTTTTTTTTTAAGTTGCATTTCTCAACAACTCTATTAGATTTGGCACAGAGGCTGAAATGCATTCCGGAATAACACACAAAGACACCCCAGGTTGAAGCTCCTTTTGAAGTACTAGCCAATTTGCCAGCTAGTCAGACAGTGACCACTGAACATCAAATTCATATTAGCACACAGATGATACACTGTATTGTACTCTATACTTTTCCTTGAAATTATGGAGAATCTCAGATTATACTATCTGTATTATATATCGTTCTACAGAGTTATGATATTTATGGTACATACTGCGTGTATTAACAGCCCAGTTCATTTAATTCCTAAAGAGGTAGCCATATGCAAACCGTACCACTGTACTTTGTATATACTTGTGTTTCTCTCCAACTCGCACTGTAATTTCCATACTCTGAGCTCTTTTGTTTTCATATTGTATGGTACCAGTAGCTAGTGTGAAAGAGGAATTTTTATGTTTTAATTTTGCCATTTACTTTATGGTGTGGATACATATACTGTAAGGTGAGCATACACAGGAGACTGAATGCACATCAGTATAATTTGGTGGGCTGGGAAGGAGTTATTTTTAGAAAATATATGCAGTATTAGAGGTGGTAAGACCTATTTGTGATAGAAAGATAGTAGTATATTTTGGACAAGGTACATTTTAAATTTAATGTTTTACAATTATTGGGACTACAGGGATTCTTAAATTATTTTTCTGGAAATGCCCAGAGCTAATCTAAAAGGCTTTTTTTTTGCTTTCCCCAGGCCTTGTGAACAGTGATAAGTAGAAATGAATTTAAGTGAATTGGTAATTATTGACTGAAGTATGTTGATACAACTAGATAGTAGGTGGGAACATAAAAAGATTGATATTAACTTTGTATTAAAACCATCACGTCACACTCTCGGGAAACTTACAGTCTGTATGTCATCTGTTAGGGATTTATACTGGACACTCCAGGTCATACCCTATACAGACTAGAATAGATCAGGGTTTTATCTCAAATATTCTCTGCACAGCTGTCTCCAGTTTGCTGCTTGATGCCTTGACTGTTGGAGAGTTGTGCCTGGGAAGTGTTCAAAATGTAGTAGCCTATTGTTGGAACTATTTATTTTTTTTTATTTTTCACTTATTTGTTCCACTGCTATGAAGGATTGATAGGGCTGATATAGTTTTGGCAGATGGTTTTTACGGCCTGATGCCCTTCCTGGCACCAATTCTCCCACTTTTAGGGTAGGACACCACAGTGGAACATTTACTAAACAGTAATTATTTATTTCAGGAGACAAATCAAATACGAGACTGCCATATAAGCCTCTACTGAACAAGAAGTTTTATTTGGACATTAGGGGTTACCGAAACACTCCCACCATTGCTTCTGACATACACAACCTTGGAGGCGTGAGTAGCTTTATGTGTGTTTGGAAATGGCCTTAATTTAACATTTCATTGATGAACTTCGATGCTACACACATTACTGTACCATTGTAATCAGGTATAGCAGACTGTGGCTTGGTAACTGTATTTATTATTGTTTTGCCTTTGATGTAAGGAGGTACCGGGACGATAATTTATTCTGAGTGAATTGGAGTCTGATTACTCCTTCAAATTCTTAGTAAATGAGGAGAGGATGTGTTTTTTAGCTTTATTTGGAGGGTTTAATACACTCAAATTCCCCCTGAACACTTTTGCTCAGTTTATTTGAATGCATACATTAGTTGTGACTATGTGCTGTCTTGTAGCCAGTCTTATGCTTCAGTCCTCCTGTCCTTAATTGCTCAAACTTTGTTTTATGTTGCTACAAGTCCTTGTATTTGTAAACAGATTGTTGAGGAGTTCTTTAGCCGTGAGATCAACTATGTGATAAGCTCCAGAGTCCAGCAGCAACAGCAACAACAACAACAACAGCCTGGAGGTGGTGGCGGCGGGTCAAGTAGTGAACAGCTTCCCTCGCCCAGTGGTATCCAAATTGCCTCACCCCTCACTCCACACCAGGCACTGTCCTCCCTTGCCTCAACTTCACATGATTCACCGCTCACTGTAGACTCCCCCAGAGAGGACGCCGGCAAGAAACGAGTGGTGAGTGGCTAGATGCAGTGTTTGGATATTTTTGTGTGATTGATTGACTGAAAAGAAAATGTGTATGGCAGTGTAAAAGGTAGGGTCATGTACTCCCAGACAACTGAAAAAGCTTTTGGGGATAATTGAAAATGGGTAGGTGAGTAATTCTTCAAGCATCTGGGGCAGGCATGATGCTGTGTGTTGGGCCATCATGATGTAAGTCCTCTTCTCCAATTTCATTGTAGATGTGGCATTGTTGAAGATTTGTTTATATTTTTGTATACCAGTAAGTGGTTCTCAACATGAGAACCGGGTATAAGAAATAAAATATGAATGTGAGCTTATGAAAAGACACTTAATGCGTCATTGTCACCTTGTACAGAGAACCCGAGCGGAGGTGCTGCTGGAGAGAGCGTGTGTGAGGCGGCCGGGCACCAGCGATGTGCTGGAAAATGCCCGTCTGTGGAATGTGCCTGTGTGGTCCCTAGCCAAGCTGCTTAAGTGGCTGTCAGTGCTGAAGCAGAGTGAGCTGTATCGACCTCCCAGAACCACACACGGCACCACCACCTCCACCACTACACCAACTGGGAGAACCAACACCGCCTCTTATACACACTCCTCCTCCCTTACCAAAGTTCAGCGACTGAGGGAACCCTTCATTAAGACTGAGCCCTTTAGCAGGTTATAATTGTCATCTTGTTGTTTGATATTCACATAATTCATCATGAAAGTTTCTTTTGAAGAATTTTTAGAATTTTGGATAAGGTACTCACTTGATTCACTAGAACTCTATGTAATGTATTGTGGGTATTGTACTGTATTGTCGATGTATAAAAAAACGTGGGAGTATTCGTAGTTATTGGATGTTAGAATGCCGTATGATAATTTTCTTATTTCATTGCCACAGCACTGTCCTTACTAGTCTCAACCTCGTCTGGGAATCTGGAATATAATAATTTTATAGAGTGAAAGGAGAAACTAGATTATGGCAAAGGCCCTCTTAATATGGTATTTATTGTATTACAGACAGTACAGACCATTATACAAGGAATTGTCTGCATGGCCTGAGCTGAACTTAACAAATCCAACGGGAGTGTCACCATTTGCTGATCCAAAGCAGACCAAACCTCAGGCCAACCTGAAAACCTCCTCCACTGTTAGAGACGACCACAAAGAAAAGTATGTTTGGCATGTTTGAGACTTGAGCCCAAGGTTGTTGTAGAATTGGATTTCAGGCTGTCTGGCTTAAAGCCATCAGCCTGATCTTTTACCATTCACTAAATGCCATTACTGTATTATCTTAAACTTTAGCCCCCCAGAGCCACTCTATTCTTGCCATTTTCCTAATTTGTGTTGTCCATAAACGAAAAAAAGAACATTGTAAACTATAAATAATAATAAATTAGAAATTGGCACTGCTTAATGAACAGATTTCCTCCAATACCTCCAGACGCACCAAGGAGCGGAACCGGGGAGCCATCCGGGCCAAGGAAGGTGGGGGTTACTGCGAGCTCTGCACTGTCAACTACACCAACCTGCGCCTTCATCTTCAGTCAGATCTACACCTTGCTTTTGTTAGAAACGACACCAATTACCAGTACCTTGATGAACTTATTAGTGGACATAAGCAAGACCATCAAGTAAGATACTTTGTTTTTCTGTATGTTTGTTCATTTATTTTTGCATTTATTTAATCATTTTCTTGTTGATGTTCCTCAAGCTGCCTGACCAAACAACCTAGGGTCCTTAAGGAAGGCCATGACCAGGTTATCCCTAAGGGCCCTCATGGAATGTATGTTGTGTTGTTAGCAAGTGTGATTATGCGTAGTGAAGTCTTTCATAATATGCTTTGTTGTGACGTGGACAGGCATTTGCCATAGCTGTATATAGCTTCTTTTGAGAACTCAGAAGGACTGGCTGGTGCCCATACTGCATTCTAGTCAGGTGGACTCGGTGGCCATAATGATAGGGATTGTGATGATTGTACAGATGCTTGGTTGTGTGTTGTGCGAGTATTTGGGTATAATAGTTGCCATCAACCTAGGCCTTACTTGCATAAAATCATAATAATTTGATAGATTTAAGGTTTTGAGTGTAATTATGGTTGAATTTTAGGTATCATTGGTTCATGGATCAGAATCATTTTGTAGTAAAAATCTAGCCCAGTAATTCCCAAGCAATGGGAGGTTTTTTATTTCAGTAAAAGTTTGAAAGTTCGGAAGGAAGGGGAAAATGAGACTTCTAAACTTTGTTTTTCCGAAGTTATGGGAGTATATCTAAAAATTGCCCTAAAATTCTGAAAAAAATATTAATCAATTAGAATAATTAAAACAACATATTTTTGTGGTGACCTGTACAATGCAGTAAATTTCCGAAGGTGTTATCCATATGTGTTGATGTTAAATCCAGGCACTAGAGTCACATAAGGTAGACATGAATCATGCTAATACACTATATACCGTATACAGTATATATATTTTTTTACATTTTTTTATATAATTCAGCAATAATTGGTCAGCCAAAAACCTTCCGTAGTATCGGGCATTCCGAGGTTTTGGAGTCTGAACTTTTGGACTGGTACTGTATAAGAAGTAGAATATAAAAATGCATGTCAACTTGTATAGCTGGGTGTCAAGTGCATACTGGGTTTAACATTATGTACAAATTTTTCTCTTCGGTAGTTATTTGCTGCATCCAAATGAGGTTTAGTGGGTTGATGCAGCCAGAGACACGTACGGCCAGTCTGAGCAGCGTACAATCCAAGCGACTGCGTAAGCAAATTGTCTTCGAGGTTTGTATGTTTTTTGGTTGATGTGGGCCTGGTATCACGTTCATTGTGTCCGACGCATAAATTTTCCTCACTTAATCTTGTACGTTTACTTTTGCTTTAGCTGGTTAATTGTTTATTCCTGTTTCTGTGAATATATTTCTTGCATTTTGCTTTGCTTTTAATGGTGCAGTTTAGTTTACTCTTACCCGGTACTTGCTTTTCTAGAGAACGCAAGTGTGCAATAGTGATGGTGATGACTGAATTTTGTTCAATTGATATCTTCTATCATATTGATTTGTTACTTTAAAAACTGCATGCCATATTTCATTGCTCGGTGTGAATTCGGAGTTATAGTAACAGCATATTATGTCAAGAATGTTAAATTGATATATAGGATTCAGTATATTTTAGATAATGGTATACTTTTGGCTTTTAGATATTATTGCTTATGATCTTTTTGAAGTAAAGTTGAGGTGTTAAGCATGCGGTGATGTACAGTATAATGTTGGCATTTTGCTAGGGGATTGTTGTTTTGTTAACGTCAATAGCCTTAATTATAATTATTTTATATTATGTATAAGTATGGCTTCTAGAGATAAAATTCCCTTTTATAAAGCCAAAATAATTAAACAACTGACCCTTCCTGTAGCTTGGGTGGCCAGACATCCGAATTTTGGCCTTTTGAGCAGACCTCAAGCCAGATGCTACTTTGTCCTCCTTTGTGAGGTCTTTGAAAATTTGTAATAATTAAATAAATTACTACTAATAATACTAAAATAGTTATTATTGAGTAATAAGATACTAATAACATTCAATTTCCCCATAACTAAGCCCATGGAATATACAACATGGGATTTTCCAGGAGAGAGCAAGTTTTACTAAGCACTTAAAGTTTTAGTGTTGTTCTTTTGGGGAGAAAGAAAAGGAATATTAGGTATTGGAAGGTATTGAAAATTGCACTCCACAGTAATGTTGGGTACTGTACTTTAGTTAAAAACCTTCATCACTAGGAAAATTCTCTTTTGTGTGCAAGCATAAATTAGAGTTGATATAATTAATATTTGATGTTTTATATGCTAGAGTTGGAGCAATATTTTAATATGTTAAGTAAATCCTACTTTAAGCAACAAGCGATCTACAATAACAATGCTTTGTATTTGCTTGTGGTCTAACTTGATATCATTGCTTGCTTGTTTGTTTAAGCCTTATAGAGGTACTAGTTTATGTAAACAAAGGAGGGTACTGCTTCTTTCAATCATATCATAACATTGGGAAGATGGTAGTTAATTCTTAGTGCTAACAATAAGCTGCTTTGCTTACCTCCAATAAATACAAGCACTTGTCCTCGACCAAATATAATTTTAGCATTTAGGAGTTCAACATAATCACCTTAAAGACAGTACCTTCATTTTTCAATAATTGGAACTGTAAAGTTTTTACATATCAAATTGCATTCACCTAAGCTTTGATCCATATTATACCTTTCAGTACAGTACACTTGTCTACTGAAATACAGATGTGCCTTTACAGGAATAAGGCTTGAGGGGGCAACGAAACAAAAGTCTCATTGAACAAGAGATTATGGGAAACTTAACAATGTGGAAGAAAAGCTTATTTATGCTTGTGGTTCAGATTCTTTTAGTTAACAGGCTGAGAAATTTTTCTGCAAACATTCAGTTCAAACAGCCATTTTATTTCTCCCAGATGTCATGAATGTATAGTGTGACTGATTTTGTACCATTGTATGTTTGGCATGAAGCTATCTTAATCCAGCATGCATGAATATAAATTAGTGTTTGCACAGGTTTGCAATCATGTTTAACCAACATATTTATATTAAAAGTTTAATGAGTGGCTAAGATTACAGGTGTACATATGTTTGTTGTGAGAGGCAACGTGAAAACACAGTTTGTGAACCTCTATCACTTTGTTAATTCGTGAAATATGAAAAAAATGATAAATGAAGATAACTATTTCTGAGAATGACAACAACGGTACATTTAACTTACTACACATTTCTTCATAAATGCGCACCTTAAAGGCTGCATCCTTACAGGTAAGTTCTTCTATATTCACTAGTTTTTTTGTTTTTTTTCAGCCTTCTTTACCAAGTGTGTTGACTTGTGTCTCTACCACTTTTCTTTCATGGTAACTGTCAGAGGTTTGAAGTGTAAAATTATTTGATCCGATTTGATGAAAACATTATTTGAGGGGGAACTTCTTCAGGTCACAGTGCCTTATGCAATTAATGGAATTGATAGTAACAGATCAGTGACACAGTCCCATGGACCCAAAATGGTATCATGATGCTGGTCATTACCATCGTACAACTCATGATTTTTTTTTTTGCATAAGGCTGAAGATAACACGTCCTTATATACTCTGGTCATCACTAATAAATTACTGTATTGTATTACAAGCACAATATAAATTAGACATCCGACCCATCATTTCTCAAAAGTCAGCATCAAACTAAAAACACATTGCTGCATCCTTGCTCAGCATCTAGGATGTTGTAAGAATTACATAGAAGGACTTGCTGGCGAAGCAAAGGTAGAAAGTGGTCCAACGAAGCTGTAGCAAGACCCTCAATGAAAGCTACTCCTCCAATCTTGTTTTTATCTACATGTCAGAGGTGTTTGTTTTAATAGTACTTCATCTTGCATTGATGAGTCTTAAGATGTCATTAACCAAATTCTTTAAGGACTATCCAAGCAGTAACTGTTCTTTGAGCATCATTAATGAAGTGATTTTACCAATATGAAATAGTCAAGTTTGGTCTCACAAGATTAGGATGGCAAGTTGTTCACAGTATCCTGAATGGAGTAATTTCACCACTAACAAAAAACCTAGCTTGTTCAAAGTTAGTAACTGAACTTGAGTTTGACAAGTTGGTTATGCATAGCACTCATAAGCACACTAAAGAGTATCAACTTCACTAATTTTGTATTATTAATGTTGTACACATGTAGAGCCATAATTTCCATCCCATTCTAGGTATTTAAGGGGTAAGTCAGGGGTCCCATTGTAACATTATCTAAATTGTACTTCCCCCCCAACTGTCTGATAAACTTAACCTTGTATCTGTTGGTTGTTGTAAAAGCTAATATTGAAGTAAAGTTAATCCTAGTAAGCCAGAAAAGATCATTCAATGGGTAACCCGCTGGCATATTTACCTACATCCTGTGTCCCTGTATCAATCATTCTCAGTCGGCCTTGGTCTGTCCAGATGTGTGACAAACCTCCAGCCCTCCATAGTGTTGGACGACACAGACTGCTTGAGTTTGATGAGAGAACAGAGGAATGAATAGGTGCTCATAACCAGCCCCATAAAGACCTTGGTTTTTCTATAATCAATTTGGTAGGGCAGGAAATTATGGCTCTTGTCCGTATTGTATTTTGCTATAATAATAGTATCATCTTAAGTACATTAATGTAGTGAACTGGATTTTAGACTGCACTTGGCTTGAAAATGCAAAAGCAGAATGTTGTTTCAAGTATGGTATTCTTATGTTTGGTCTTGAATATTGTGATTTATATGATTGCACTTTATTTATTTTTGTAGGTTGGTGGGTGTACAGTATTTCTAAATATCACTGGTGCCAGATACATGAATAGTTGCCAGGAATCATGACAATCCATCACCATACACTCATTGTCAAACATCCATCAGTCAGAGAATTGGGGATAGGTCAGTAAGGTTTGCATGTAATTTGTAGCTTGTTAGGGTATCTGCATGAGCATAAAGTCACTGCTACTACTTTTACAATGAGATTTTACATCCATTTTTAGCAAATGTTGGGGAAGAATAATACTTGAGGAGTAATCACTAGTGCACTAAAATGACATATTAAACATACAGTGTGTATTAGCCGAGCCTGAAAATTCTTCCATCTTTTTGTGTCGAGTTTAATTTACATAAGCTACTTATGTCATTGTTTGCCAGTCTGGGTGCTAGTGTGATTATTCTTATTGGGTTATTAGCTTAGCTTGGGAAGATTGATGTTTAGTGTACATGGATGTTCAAGTAAGGGAACTTTTAATAGCTATCATAAAATCTTCCGAGCAGTTCAAGTACTGTACAGCATATGAGTTGGAAGGAAAATCTTTTGCAGTCATGACTTTCAATTATTCACTAGGTAGCATGTTTTTCCTGTCCCATCTTAATTAATCCTTGAAATGCAAAAACTTTTTCTCAGTTAACTTATATTGCCAGTACATCCTTGATTCACAAATACAATATTGGTATAGTATTACTGAAGACTTTATTTCTCTGATGGTCTTCTTGAAATTAACGAATGTTTCTAACATTCAGGCTTGTCATTTATAAAGTGCAAACCTGTTAATGAATATGACCAAAATTTCATGCATATCTTTACATAGTTTAAACTGATGCAAAGCTCTGTGGGACTGAATAATTTAAATACAAATGATGAAAAGATCCTGCATGTGCTTCAAGTGAGCTGGAGTGTATAATTTCATGCTTGATCTTATGTCAGACTTTCACAAAGATGATATAATTTTGACACTTTTTCTGTCACCTTTGCAACGCATGGTATGGTAATTGTTCTAGCACCTTTGTATAGTAGAAAAAAATGTTTAGTACTGTAGTAGGACATGAATGATAATAAATTTGTTGAAGGGAGGGGGAGCAAAAAACAAGGATGGTATTTTCAATGGGAGTGGGACAAGGTTGACCAAGATTATGTTAGGGGGATTGGATGAAGAGTTGAGTTAGAGGCAGCTTGTATGAGGCTTTACTGTACTGTACAAGATATGCCCCATCAAGGACAGTATAAAACAGTAATAGATTGGCACAGTTGATCAAATATTCTCAGTCAAAATATTTATTTGTTAATGTCATAATAAGCTTCATAACATCCAATGTTGCACAAGATTATTACCCAAATTTCCTCCTGTATAATCATGTTTACTGAACTTAATTCTTTTTAAATATACTAACCAATATGATCTAGTCCGTAGATTAGGGAAACAATCCAGTCAAAAATAGATTTTAGGACATGAATTTTATATCTATAATATTATGATTTACAAATTATGTATTTTGCTTTCCTTAGATTGGAGAAACTATCCACTCTGGCCCCAGCCTTGCAGCACATGAGGCCAACAAGCATGAAGGTGTAGGATGCACCCCACAAACTATCTTTCCTGGTGACTCACAGAAGAGTGTTTCCCAAGTTGACACACTCCACTATTACCATCACCAACACCACACTCGCAGCCAGTCCCGCTTCTCCCACAAGTATACCCCCTGTCTCTCTAACCTGCCTGTGTCAGAGAAGTGCAAGGAACCCATCACCACACTTGTCATACACGGAACTGTATCTCCTGAAGATCTTGTACCTTCTGAAATCCCTGTACTTCCTGAAGCTTGTGTCTCTCCTGAAGCCCCAGTTCCTCCTGAAGTCCCTGTACTTCCTGAAGCTATTGTACCTCCAGAAACTGCAGTACTCTTTGAAGCCCCTGTGTCTCCTGAAGCTCTTGTACCTCCAGTGACTATACTGCTTGTTGAAGCTCCTGTACCTTCAGAAGCTGCAGTACTTCTTGAAACCCCTGTACCTCCTGCTCTTCACTCAGCATCCAGTACAACCATTACTGAAGCTTCTGATCTTGGATACCTGACGCCTGGTGTGGCAGGAACACAGTCTGACTCCATCACCATCACCACACCTGCTGTTGCTGCCCAAACACCAGTAGTGACAGTCAGGAAAGCCATTGAGCCATTAAATGGTTTTTCTCATTCTGTCTCTTCTCAGCTTGACTTAACAGCACCACAACAAAAGAGAAAACCAGAGGCCTGTGTTCCTGCAGCACCGAGGAGGAGGGAGGATCAAACCATATCAGCACCTAATGGTAGAGTTGCTGTCATTGACATCAAGAAGGAGCCCTTTGATACAACATTTATCGTACCTCAGGAGGTAAAGGAAGACACGGTGGAAGGAAACAGTCATCTTCAGAAGAGAGGAGTTAAGGTTGAGGAAGCCTCCATTCCTCAGCCAAACACAGTTGAGACAATTGCTTCTGATGTTATACTGAATGAAGCCACACTACCTGAGGTAGCACAGACCGAAGCTGCTCTCCCAGAGTTAACCGAGACCAAACTGGTAGCCGTAAAGAAAGTACAGGTAGTTAAGGTAGAAAAGATTGATGCAGTGGATGTTGAAATTACCCCAGATCTTCACTGTTTCTTCTCTCCAAATCATCTAGCATCACCAGCTCTTCAAACTAGTCTAACAAAATCTACAAAACAAAGAAAAGAAATGGTCAGACTCATTCAAGAAGGCGATACAAAACTCAACTCTTTTTGCCACAAGCGGAGCAGCCGTGCATCCAAAAGGATCAATAGCATTGATTATGAACACCACTTGCTTGACCTAAAACCTGACCCAGCGGCAGTGTCCAGGGGGAAGGGCCGATGTACTAGAACTCGAAGGGCCAGCTGTCGGTCAGATAAATCTGAGTCTGAAGTGTCAGACTCACGCAGTTTGGCAGATGAGTTCGATATGGTGGACAAGACAGCAAAACCAGGAAAGCCAAAGAACGGTGAGCCTCTGCTAGACGAGGCTGCCACTCATTTAAGTGCCAAGTATAATGGTGATGTGAATACCGAGTTGGTGAACGGTGTGCACAAAGTGAAAGGACGCAGGGTGAGCCGTGCCAATAGTGACGAGAGTGATTGTAGTTCAGCTTCCAGGAGCAATGGAAATGTAGAACACAATGGTGACAAGGTAGATTTTAGTGTCCTCCTTGAAATTTCTCCTGCAGACAGGAAGAAATTTGAAAGCAAAAAGGCAAAAATAAGGAGAAAAACTGCTGACTGGTTACTGATCTCTGAAACTGAACAGTATTATAATGAAAAGGAAGAGATAATGAGAAATAAAAACAAGCTGGACTCAGACAGTGAGAGTGACGAAAGTGATGATGGTACGGAAAACCAGGACTCAAAGAGTGATTGTTCGGATGAGTCGGAGGATATGGGCAATTCCTCCAGATGTAGAAGTAAGGGAAAGGGTAAGCAGTTGAGGACAATAGATGATGATTCTGTGCCCTGTATGAAAAGATTGAAAGATGGTGCATGTTTGAGCCGTAAACAAATGAGGCCAATTGGGAGCAGAAAAAGGAAGCCTCGGTATGACTTAACCATGTTGAATGATGATGATGATGATGACGATGAAAACTTTTATGGTTTCCCCATCAGTACGACCATCCCTCAGGGGAGTTTGGGTGTAAGGACTTCAGGCTCCCTTCATAGTCGCAGCAGAGGCAGGGATGGTTGCAAGTATTCCCATGATGGGGCATCATGCTCTAGCAGTACTGGCAAGGGTGGCCGAAAGAGACTGTCTGATGCAGAGAGGTTCCTGAGAGACAACCGTGAATACTACCATTTCCAGGAGACCCCAGAGAGACTCCGTCGTTCGTCTTCTACCACGGGCGGTGAGAAGGACAAATCCGCCATGGGTAGAGATGACGATTGTTGTGATCCTGAGAGCAAGGAGGACCCCAACACTAAAGAAGTCCCATTAACTGCCAAGAAGCCATCAGTTTTAATTGACACACGGAGGAGAGTGACTCGCAGTGCTGGGGCCATACTGGAAGAGCCTGGGGGAAGGGAGAGAGAGCGGGGCTGTGTTACGAGAAGCTCGGACAAAGGGGAAAAAGAGAGAGAAGCATGCAAGTCGCATCACTGTGACTTACGGAGAAGAGGCTGTGAAAGAAAAGGTAATAGTGAAACTGAAAGTAGAAGACGTTGTGACACTGACAATGGTAAGTCAGATTCTGAAGAAAGTAAAAGGAGTTCTGAAGGAGAGAGAAAAATGGGATCGGAGGACAGTGCAGACTCTGATATAGATGAAAGAAAAGAGAGTTCGTCTAATGATAGGTTTTCTGGCATCGGTGAATGCTCAGAAACAATAGATAAAGTAGGTGACACTTTAGAAAATAGTATTAGCGCTGACAGTGCACTTCATAGACTCTATTTCTCTTTTGAGGGAGTACCTGAACAGGAATCTTGGTATCAGACCTACCAGAGATTGATTGATGGTGTATCTGATAATGTTTTCTTCTGTGAAGAAGATCCCCTCAAGTTTATACTCCCATATGAAATGCCAAAAGAATATGTTAGAGACTTTCTTTGTTATAAAAAGGGTTTACTCTCAAAAAAGAAGAATGATCTTGCAGATCTGGTGAGAAAATCTCCAAGGTGTCATCCCTCTACCCTTGCTCTGATCTCAGACATCATTCCCACTAAAAGGACAAGGAGTGTAAAACCAACGCGATCAACTGTAGTGAAAGTAGATGAAGCCTCTTCTGATGGAACAAGCACTCCTGGTGCAGAATCCACTCGGACTCAGCCTCCAGAAACCTTTGAAACTACTGAGGAGTTGGCTATACTGGCACTACACATTGACCATATCATGAAGTCTGAAATTGGTGTGAATAGCCAGCTTGGGGAGTGTAAAGAAAGTGAAGAGTCAGACTTGAAAAAGACTCCTCCTAAGAAAAGAGGAAAGAAAAAGAGGCTCCTTGCCGTTTCAAAGCCTGAAAAAGTTGTAGAAGTAAGTACTAAGGAAACCAAACTACTAGACAGTCCGTTTGCACAGGAGGTTGATCCAGTTTTTGTTGCCAGTTTGTGTGATGAGATGAAGGATTTTTTAATACCAGAAAACATATTGACGAGAGAAGCATCCGAAGTGATGGATGACTCATTTTTCTGTGTGTGCACGGACCGAGCCTCTTGTGATGAATTCTCAAGTGCAGATGACAACACGGAGGCAAGCTCGGAGTGTGTGTCCCTGTGTGACTCAGAGACCATCGATGGCTCCATTGTTAGCGAACCTAAGCGTACCCGTAGTGCTAAGAAACGCAGGAAAAACATGACTGGCTGGCCCAAGGCGCAGAAGCGGAAAAGGCCAGTACCCTCCCACACCTCAGACGATAACGACAGTGCGATCGGGTGGGATGACCTTGAACCAAAGAAACAGGGGAGCTGGAAAAAACACGAGTTCAGCCTCCTGGAACAACAGACGACGAGTGAGAGACTGGCCGCCCTCGCCGCCTGTGACCGTAGAGCCTCGCCACGGAAAAAGGCTTCCGTCTTGTACATGGACACCTGGCCAGTCAGATTTCGAACACAAAAATAATCTTAATGAAATAAAATTGTTATAAAGATGTATACTGAAGGATGATGTGTGTGAATTAGTGGGTCTGTCTGTATGGGTGTAGTGTATGAAGTGTTTATACATATTTATTATACAAATGTATGGTATGATTGGTGATTTGTTCATTTTTTTAAAAAGATGGAACCAAGGAGTCTCAGGATAGCTCAGTAAGAGATTGTGTTTTGAAATATTTGTACATTTTTGTGTGAGCTAATGATACTAGTGTGATTGGTTTAGCATGCTTGGTTCATATGTAAAAATTAACCCTCTGAGTGCCAGTCGTCTTCCTGCTGTAGTCAGACCAAAATTTAGGAGGAGAGTGCCAGTCACTGCCAACAAAATGGGTACCATATTATTTTGGTTTACTTGATGCACCAATTAGCAAGTATTTTAAGCTGCTTTGTGTGGAGGCCCACCTCAGCTACACCAGCAGCAGGCAAAATATTACTAAGTTAATTTGAGTCCCTATATCTCATAATTGTACCACAGATTACTGTTATTGTAATTGGACAGAAGCAAAAACTCTTGTGTAATCATTGACAGTGTTACTTTAATTCTACTTGAAAAGTAGCCCAATATTGAATAGTTTGATTTTGTTTACTTTCTTAGCTTTTCTAAAGTCCAACCTTGACAGTACGCATTAAAATGACATCAACTATACTATTATTAACAAAAATAACCTGATGAGCTATCATAGCATAAGCTTAAAAATAGCTCTTTGCTTAAAACCAGTTGATACATCTCTTGTGTAAATGGCACTCAATGCTACCATAATCAAAACAATGTTGTTGCACCTTTTTGATGGATGCTTTATAAACATACAATTCCCAAGGTTATATTCATGTGTTACAGATTGATCATGACATACTTTACTCATTATATAAGGGCCAGCCCCTCCTTTATTTTAAATTGTTTTTTTTTTCACTGCGACCAGAGTGTACCAGGGGTCTGTGGGGCAGGAGGCCATTCTGCCCCGGGAGAACATCAACAACAACTCATTATATAATATAACACTACATACAAGGGAAATAATACCTAGTCATAATTGAAGTGTATTCAGCATCTCTTTGATCATTGTATGTGAGAAACCCTACTACAGTATAACATTAATATTTGCTTGATAAGATGCATGCTGATTTTCAAATATTTTAAGGAAAAAGGTGCATCTTGTAAGCCAAAAAATAGGGTACCTATTTACCTGAAGATAGTTAAACCTTTTGAATCAATATGGGTCTTTTCCTTGAAAGAACAGAACTTGTTTGGTTATGTCAGATTTTTTATACAGGACATCGTTGACACTCAAAGGATTAAAATCAGCATTTCCTCTTTTATTTTCCAGCTATATATATAAAACATAATTGACCACTGTAGTTAAGTGAATACCATAGCTTTCTTTATTATTTATTTCGTAGACTCTTAAGAGCATATGTGAATTAATTTCCTTCCAAATTAAAGTGATATCGGAGCTTATTATTGACTTCTCGTGTTCCAGAGACCTCTGAGCATCACGGAGTTTGGAGTGTGGAGCAAAAAGTTTATTTCAAAGGAGACTGTTATCTGTTATCACCCATAACTCAAGATCAGATTCTTTGTTGCACTTGACCCTTGTATGATGAAGGATTCTTTCCATGAGCACACTTATATGATAGAAGATTTTTTTCCGTGACCACCTTTGTATGATGGAGGATTTTTTATAGCTTTGACGTTAATGTAGCCTGTCACGTGGTTGACAAGTTCAGTGTTACTAACTCATCCAGTCTTTGCCAGGAAGTGAACCATCTAGGCTGTAGGGAGTGAGGAGACTTCAAGTAATTGCTGCAGTATTATTATTCACATTTAGTTCAGGTGATATGACTACAATTCTTCTTACTCAGACAGGGTCATATTTCTTCCACACATCTCATTCTTGAACCTTGGGTGTCTCCAGTGGGCAACATTTCATTGAGGTGACATCTTTAAAGATGCTATTAAGTATCCTAAGTATCCTCCACTTGACTAAATCTGAGGATGAGCCCAAACAATTAGATATTGGCAGCATATTTGTAACTATTGATTCCAAGAAAATGTACTAAGAGATAGATAGACCTTCACCGTCTATGTAGTCTGTTTTGTTATATTATTTGAAACTGTTTTGGCACTAATGCACAAATCTCCTCTTGGGTTAAGGGTGAAAAATAATGCAATCACAATTTACATTTACATTGTCTTTCTGGTTTTATATTTGTTCAATGAAAAAATGCTCAGCTTTAATGTTGCATTGCCTCATTTCCAAAGTGGTTTAAATCAAGTTGGTCACCCAGTCTACCTTTAATCATAGCCATGTTGCTCTTCCATAACTATATGGGTACTGTAATATATGATTGTAACTACATCAATAATTACAGCTTTAGTGTTCTCATCACAGACTCCAGACTTCGTGGTGATTGGAAACGTCTGAAAAACAATGGGTAATTAAATTGCCACTTGTCAGAGAAGTACAATAACTAAAAAAAATGTACACACCTGGATACTGGACAGCAGTAGAACACCCACTTCACTTAAAAATTTCTGATATAATTCATACTTAAATTTCGTGTGGCGATAATTTATCTTTCAAAAGGAATTGCTAAAGTTAACCATATTTGAAAATTTCTAACCACTATGTATTTTCATGCTTTCATTATGGCAAAAAAATGCAAAGTGTAGTGGATGAGCTTTGTCCAAATTCTGATCATTATGGTGATGAGATGTCTTTGAAAAAGGGTACATCAGTCGAATAATTGCCATCTGGAGTTGTTCAGGCACTGTGGATTTTCAAACTTTTATTATTTGGTGGAAATTGCATGGCTCTTGCTACACTAGTCACAATCCATAATTTCCAGCCTACCCAGTATCGATGAAGTAAAGTCAGTGAAAATCATTGTTCTTGTATGATGGTTACTGTATTGTTCACATACTAATGGAAAGGTCTAATGTCAATATTATTGGGTATATTTTGTTACTAGTTAAATAAAAAAAAAGTCAACATCATAAATATCCTTTTTTATGTATGAATTACTAAATAAATTCTATGGAGGTTTTGTACAAGTTAAAACACAATAAGATAAGAGGCCAATCCATTAACGAATTACCAGGATTATACTTCTCTATCTGTTCTGGGTAGAATGATAGTAAATCTGTACTATAATGAACAGGAACTGAATTTCTTTGTGCCTGGATATATTCAGAAGCTGGCCGGTCACATACTTACAATTTTGGTTCGTATGCCAGAAGAGTCACTGGCTAGGCACTGGCATTGATCAGTAGGGTACCGCTGGTCATAGTCAATGTTTGGGCCTTTAATTTTCACGCATGTGTTATAATGTACGAGTTTGTCTCTCCCTCTTTGTTTTCAGCATGTTTATCTCGAGTATTCTTTCTTACTGCTCCCCACTTCTTTTTCTCTTCCTGCTCACCCCTTCTTTTTCTTTTCCTGCTCACCCCTTCTTTTTCTTTTCCTGCTCACCCCTTCTTTTTCTTTTCCTGCTCACCCCTTCTTTTTCTTTTCCTGCTCACCCCTTCTTTTTCTTTTCCTGCTCACCCCTTCTTTTTCTTTTCCTGCTCACCCCTTCTTTTTCTTTTCCTGCTCACCCCTTCTTTTTCTTTACCTGCTCCCTTCCCACTTTCTCACCTCTATCTTATCTATTTATATCTTTGTCTATTCCCCTCTTTTAATTTTTTCTCTGTCTGTTCCCCCTTTCTCTCTGCTCCCCCCTTCTCTCTCTTCTCCCCCTTTCTTTCTTTCTCTACTCCCCCTCCTCTTTCTCTCTCTCTTTTATAACATTAGGAATTGATGAAGCACTTTAATATATGTACAAAATATTCTTATGATTAGTGGCTTTGTATCAACCTATGCATTTCTTGAGCAACGTGGAATTTATTATGGCAGTATGTTGTGTTCAAATCATCTCTTGATTCTATTACTCCTGATTCCCGCAGCTGCAGCTTTTTTTTAATTTCATATTTTGTAGTTAATTGAATTGTAATGTATGAAAATTAATTGTACATAGCAATCTTCTACCGAGAGTGATGGCCAATGATTCATAAATGTGAAATAAAAGAGATATTTGTACTCCACCACCTTGCATTATCCTATACAATTTGTACAGTCATATTCTCATCTTGTGTATGTACTCAGAGGAAAATGTATTTTCAGCAATTTGAGGAGGACTAATTTGTCCAAACTGTGATAAAAGAAATAGATTACCTTGTGATAGATGCTTGTTTTGGGGTGATTTAATGTGGCTATAGATTCCTCCAGTCACCATTTTTGTAGTAGTTTGGAGGAATCTGTATCCTTTTGTGGTGACAAATTTTGTCTCCTGCTTAAGAGATACTCTTGGCATTTATTTTTTTAAACTATTGCTACCAGTGAAAATGGTGGTCATCCATGTTGTATTTGTTAGTATGCAAACAACACAGTAACCCAATGGACAATAGGAGTAGCTTGCTTTACTGAGCCTGGCAAATTATGGGCTTTTCATCCCATCAAGTTGCCAGGAAATGGGTAGAGGGTCTGTTGTGTAGCATAGTATGGAGGGCTATAATTGTAGATTTCATATCTGAAACAACAAATGACCCCGTAATTGTTTACATAGACAAAAAATATATGATTTGCATTCCATAAATAAATACATTGAGGCAAAACATTCAAGCTATGAATTGACTCTACTTCCCAGCTGATGAAACAAACAAGTTAAAGACACAGGATGAGAATGTGACATACAGTAATTGGCTTTTTTTTTTCAGGGGTTATGATGTTAGAAAATTGGAGTGCACAAGTTCCTCCAAACTGTACCAAGAATCACACTGCCTGAACTGAGTCTGTTTTTTTTGTGGTACAGGTTGGAGGAATTGATAACATTTAATTTGTCAGCATTATCACAGTCTCAACAACTACACAAATGTTACCAGAAAATCAAAATATTTTACAGTTACATGCAGTACTACAGTATGTTAATGTTGATTTATACATACATCTATGCAGTATTACCTATAACAGAATTGACAGATGGTGTGTTTATATATATATATATTGGTTGCAAGATGATAATTAATTATGCGGAGCAAAGATGCTGGTAAATTGTAGGCCTCTGATCCCTCTAGACCGTACCAAGAAACATATTGCATTAGTAGAGCCTAGGGTTGTTTGTTTCATGGCACTGTAAGGAAGAATCAACAGCCTTCATTTCGCCCACAACACTTTGCCTTCCTACAAACATGGAGTGTACAGGGTGACATCAGAGATATTTTATCACCCAGTGACCAGTAGTCTTTTTTGATTGATGATATAATGTTCACAGGTGATATCATTAAGGCTAACCATGCTTGGCTGTCTCTCCATACCAAGTTGGGTTACTGGATTGGTGCTGTGATGCTGCTCTTGCCTCAAATCCATAGGGTCACAAGTTCAAGATTGCCCACTCTGTACAAAGTTTAGAGCTACACAGCCTGTGGCCTAGGTCATTGAAACTAAAGGCTATCAGCAAGAACATTGATTGACTTCTGTGGTAAAGCCACAGTGGTTTTCGAGAAAATTATTAAACTGGTAAGCCGTCCATAGACAGAAGCATAAAATCATTGGTACAGAAATGGTCAGGGTGTATCATGAAGTATTATTGCCTATGGATACCACAGTCTGATTAAACTCCTTCATACTATGGCTTGCAGCCATCATTAGAGATAAATATATATATATGATCAATTGCAAAGTTGTTTTATTATAATAAAAAAATATATTTTATCAAATATCAACTATATTTATGTGGATATGATGGTTGTTTTTCCACTTTCAAAAGAATAATTTTGTTATTGTGCAGTGTGGTCGGGTTAGGTAGATGTTTGGGAAGGCATACTGATATGCCTATCATCTAGCAGAGCTGCAAATATGAAACACCATCTCTAGGGCAAACAGAGTGTTACCAATGAATATTGACACAAGATATGTAGCAGGGACATTTCAATTTCACCACAGGCCATGTGATCACTAACTATTGCATCCCAGAACTGTGTCCATAGTTAAAGAGTGTATCAAGCAATGTGACCCAAAGTAAAGAGGGATTATATCCATCCGATAAGTGATAAAAGCCTCCATGATACCAGTTGTGGACATTTACCATCAATCACCGAAAAATAGCCTGGTGCATTGGGCATCAACGCCTCTCATGTTCCAGGCCGTGCCACTGGGCTGTATGCAAGAAAAGTCATGTTGAGCAATGACAGTGACTGACAAGATGATTCCATAGAGTCTTAAGGAAGCCATCTTTGCAGCCTTTGTCACCAACCCTTCTTGCATGTGGTCCTCTGTTCCGAACTGCAAATGTATATAATATTTATTTTTAAGTCTGTATACAGTATATAATGAAATCACAAGTGCAGTGTGTTTAGAAGATATAATTGGTAGCCTCTAGGTTTGTCTGTCTTACCAGAAAAATTTTACGAGTTCAAGTGGGGTAAGATGTTTAGGAATTGGAGGTTACTGATTGCTCTGTACCAAGTCATAAAAAATAAAACAGACTACCACAGCAAAGGTGATATGTCTAATTATACAGTTTGGAGGAATCAACAGCCCCCAATTCCCTGATATTTTACCTACCTTAATCATGTCATTTCATAACACCTAAGTTTCCTATATTCATAAGGAACAATGAGCTTACTGAGGATGTGCATCTTGCATTTGTGAGGAAGTTATGCTCATATTAAATATGCTCTTTATTTTATTAAAAAATTATGTAAACTTTTGTATATAGCAATTAAGAACTTGTAAATATACTTTTAATAAAATTGTCAAATATCAGATGAATGCCTAGACCACAGTATAAAAACATTGAATAACTATAATGTAATCATTATCAAAATATCAACAATAATCATGGAGAGTTTAAGGAAACACTCGGTATTCTTTCAGTGTAAACAGTTTAGTCTTAAGATGTCTGAGAACAACTGACAAAAGCTCAGCAGTCAGCATTCCTATTTTATGGTTTTGCCCCTTTTTTGGTGTGGAAATTGTTATTAAACTCCTTTAAATAGTGAAATTGAAGAATCTGTTAACAAGGTAAAAAATATGGAGTCACCACCACTATGCTACACTACCTTGGATTCTTTAATATTGCAGGAAAACATCTTGCCTTGCTGTAGGTTGATCTCTTATGACTTATGTTATATTGGTCTTTTATGTGTATGGTATGCTTCAGCTTGGGTGAAATAAACTTAATTGAAATAATATAGACCCCCTCACCCTCTTTCCAAGGTTTGGGAATTCACACCAAAAGAATGACAACAAAGAGATTAAGGGGGAAGTACAGCTACTAAGGCCATATGTTACTAGATTACCGTGCAAGAAATGGGCAGAAGTAGCCCAAAGTTTGAGGTTCATTTTTTCATACAAACTGTGTTGCCAGAGGTACAAGAACACCCTCCTGTAATTTTGGTATGATTGCAGTATGTTCAGAAATACTCCCAGGATGGTAACATGTTGATTCTAGCTTATTTTATGAGAATATAAATAAGGGATAGATATTGGATCTGGGTGTCCTTTATTCAGTATGTACAGAGTGAGTGAATCAGAAATGAAGTAGCCTATGGTATGGTATGGTACCGGTATACTGTATTCTGAAAATTCAATATTAATGTACAGTACACTATTTTAAGAGAAATGCATTATAGATTAACAAAATGGTATACAAACACATGCATTTAGGTTTGTGCAAAAAGACAATCTTCTATCATTCTAGAATATTATATGCCACTGCATCAATTCCACCATTATAATCCTGTACAGAGATCACACTACAAATAACTTCAGTATCTGGTTGTCTTTCAAAGCATTCCTCTAGTGACGACTCCTGCTGGCACGGGTCCATCCAGTGAGTTGAGTCCTTCCTCTTCTTGTTTGGCTTTGGTAAGGAGTGCCAGAGCCTGAGGATTCCAAGTGCAACAACAAAAAAGGGGGTAAAGTATTAGTGAACAACAAAGCATGAAATGTATATTAGATGTTCTGTTTTTAATTTACTGGCTTGGTTAACTTCATGTGTAGGTACTGTACTAGTATTCTTATTATCTACAATTTTACTCTATACAGTACCATACAGAATTCAGGTTTATTTAAAATTATATAAGGACTTATGGCTTTCACAGGTAACACTAAAAAATATAATTGTACAGTACAGTACTCACTCGAAATGAGCGTGGTTCCCAGATGGCTAAGTTCTGAAGAATTTTTCTATCGAGTGCAATCCCGGCCTGGTCCATGGTGGCATACATGTCATTATATGTTGTTCCCAGCTCCTGACAGCTAGCATTGATACGCCCCTCCCACAACTGTCATACAGGGGTAAGAATACAATTAGGACAGTGCATTGGATGTACACAGTAATTACTAGCAAACTCATGGTAAGGTAATAATGATATATACAGGTGAAGTCTGGGCACCATCAAAACCTCATTAATTTTGGTATCATAGGATGTAATGAAGTTATAATTAAGTACATTTATATATTTTCTTACAATGAATAATGGAAACAGCATTGAGTTCTAACAGTACTACAAATATGATTATAATTATGTACTGTAGCTTCCAATTCACCATGTGTCTAAATGTACAGCAGGCCGTGATCTTACCGTTTTGTACATAAGTTTGTTTAGCCTTCGGTGAAGAGTGGAATACTGCAGGGCTCGACGAACTGAGCGAATGGCAATGGAATAACAATTCTGCCTCCGTCCATAGTAGTGCTGAAAAGAATATACCATACATAATAATAATTTTAATAAGAGCAATCCAGATAAAAAAAGGGAATGGCTACCGAGACACCCATACAAATAATGAATATAATGATAACAATACATAACAAAAAGAATAAAATATAGTAATCCAGATATAAACAGGGAACAAGGATACTATATATTATCCAAAAAATAAAGTGGTAAATATTGAAAGAATCGCCGTTATTGCGAAAGGTTTTCCTACCTTCATTACCGGTACCCACTAATTTAGACAATTCTAAGACTATTTCTTCTATGGCCTCTCCTCTGCAAATGCTCCATATTCAAATGGGGCATTTTGAAATCAGCCTGACCTTACCTATGTTAGATCACGGTAGCTACTGTGGTCCAGGTTAGGTTAGGTCAGGCTAATTTCAATGTCATAGAAGAAAATAGACTTGGAATGTTCTACATAAGTAGGTGATGAAGGTAGAAAAACCGTTCGCAATAATGGTAATTCTTTCAATATTTACCACAATAAATATAATAAAATAAGTGCGTGTCTTTTATTAACTCACAGCGGAGAGTCTCAATATCCTCCTTTGTTTCCAGTATTTGTCAGCGCCCCTAGACCTGGCCAGTAGTGTAGGTGACGTGATGACCATTATTCACTCCTTTAGTAAGAATTTGTTTTATTATTTCTTTATTAACTCCTTTATTAATAATTTATGTTTTATTATTTCTTTATTAACTCCTTTTACTCACTCCTTTATTAATAATTTGTTTTATTATTTCTTTATTAACTCCTTTTACTCACTCCTTTATTAATAATTTATGTTTTATTATTTCTTTATTAACTCCTTTTACTCACTCCTTTATTAAGAATTTATACTCCCTTTGTTCTTATTTCTTTACTAATTCCTTTATCAACTCCCTTTTTTTCACTCCTTTATTAATAATTTATACGCCTTTTTTGGGTTTTCATATTTTTTTATCAACCCCCTATACTCACTCCTTTCTTTCTTTTCACTCTTTTATTAACTTAACTCCTTTGTCGTTTTCACTCGTTTATTAGTTCCATTTCTCACTTTTATTAATTATTCCCCTTTTTCTTACAGTATTCTTTATTAACTCCTTTTCTTTACACACTTATTTATTTATTAATTATATATACTCCTATTCTTCGTTTTTCACTAACTCCTTTTCTCACTTCTTTATTATTATTATCTCCTTTTCTCAACACCCTTATTTCTTCTTTTCTCACTCCTTTATTAATTCCTCTTGTACATTTTCCTCTTCCTCTTTATTATCTAACCTTTATAATCCACTTTTCTCTTGATTATATAACATTGGGTGAGCTAAAAATAGTTAAAAATGTCGAGATAAATATGACTTTTGTTTTCTTCACACACGAGATTCACACCGGCATGTTGTTGTTGTTGATTGTTTATATTTATTGACATTTTTTGAGGGATAATTTGTGTAGCATTATTATTGTTATTATTATTATTTTTATTACTATTATAATAATAATAATTATTATTATTATTATTATCATTATTGCTATTGTCAGTGTTGTTATTATTACTATTATTGACATTCTTAGAGGGATAACTTTTATGTTTATTATTTAGAGGGATAACTTATATATTTTATTTTAGAGAGCCCGATCGGGTCTTTCGCGGTTGGCTTCTTCGAGCCCGATTCGGGCTCTATTTGATATGCTATGTTATTCCCAGCTATAATGTCATTAATTCTGTGTTAATTCACTCGACAGTACTAACACGTCTTCAAGGTTGTCAGGCGTTAATTACCTGCTGTTTAAACATATCCAACCCATCCAGAATAAATGCAATCATTGGTTGAAAGTTGATGAGCCGGAGGGAGCCGGAACTTGGCGGGATGAGCCGCTACTGGCAGGCTTTGTTTACCTTTTCACGCAGGAGTGATATTTTTTTTAACTCCCACGGCTTATTACATTATACTCGTTTAAATAATGAATACCGCTCATTTATTCCTTCTATTGTTATGTCTTTATAATAAGTACAAACCGATGTACCGGTACTTACATATGTATATAACTGCTGGAGTCCATTATTATTCTATATAAGAGTTATGCGAGTGTGATTATTCAGTGGAAAAAAGAAAAGAAAATATGGTGATGATGATGGTGATGGTAGTTTGGATGGTGATGACGGTTATAGTGGAGATGGTGGTAGTCCTGGTGATAGTGGTAGTGGGGGTGATGGTATAGTATAATATTATATTGGGCTACATCTCCAAGCATCCTGTCTGAAAATGTACTATACGACAGTATTTACTGTCTGCCAATACTTCTCTTGTGGATATTGTGCATATTATCCGTTGTTTACGACAATAAATATCTGGAAAGAAGCATACAGGTTTTGTTCCTGTTTAAAGAATATTCTTTAAACCTTGGGCTATACATCAATGAACAAATTACCTCAAAACATAATTTCTGGAAGTTGTAAATGATTAGGCTTTTATTTGAGGTTTACAGAATGATTTATTTACCTTGTGAAATACTTTTTTGTGTAATATCAAAGATAATTCCTACATTATATTAGTTTGAAAAAACGGTAACGTTTTTTTTTCCTCGTATTTCCAGGCGAGACCATAATATCAGTACTTATTTTAGTAATACCCAAATAAAATAGTTGCTTTTTACTAGTATTTCCTGATAGAAAAAAGTCTTATGAACAAGCGTGTATGTAATTGTTTTGAGGATTATTTGAGTTATTTGAACAAAAACAATAATACTGAAAGTACACAAACGCCACAGAAAACGGGTATTTTTATCCCAATTTCAGCGTACCGCCCGATTTGTTTACCAGGAAGCCAACGAGTTAAACCAACAATAACAACTCGCATTCTGATAGACAGTACACACACTGACACCCACCCACACGGAACACACAAGGAAGGTGGCAATTAACAGTGCACACATATTATTATTATATACACACACGAGGAAGGTGGCAACACACACACACACATAGAAAAAATAAAGAAAATCATTCAAGAGATGTGGAACAGATGATAAAGACTTGTAAATGATAGACCATAAAGAGCTCAGTCACAAATAGAAAAAAATATAATAAAAAGGAGGGACCGTAGCAAAGGTTTTACCACCGAAACTGAATTTACTGAAAAGTCAGTGCCTGGACGGTGGACCAGACCAGTCACCAGACACACGAGGAACTTGAGAAGGTGGCGACACACACACACGACTGACACGAGAAAGGTGGCAACACACGCACAAGGAAGGTGGCAACACACACACACACACGAGGAAGGTGGCAACACACACACACACACACGAGGAAGGTGGCAACACACACACACACACACAAGGAAGGTGGCAACACACACACACGCACGAGGAAGGTGGCAACACACACACACACACACACACAAGGAAAGTGGCAACTGGCAACACACACACACACACAAGGAAGGTGGCAACACACAAACACACACACACACACACGACACAACCAAAGCAATATATTACATTTAAAAAGTGTATTTTTTTTTTTTTTTGGTTATGTTGTTGATGGGAAATATTGACTTTACAACGGCACCTTATAAACTTATATATATATTTTTTATAATATTAATCTATTTCCCTTTTTACTTTACAATTTTCTATTCCCAAAAATACTTGTTACAATTTCAATGGTTGATGGGAAATATTGCCTTTACAACGGCACCTTATATCTTAATCTTTATTTTGCACCTCATACACCAATATATATATTTGTTTTTATCTTGATCTTGTGGGTTTTTGCTATTATTTCTGCTAGAGAAATAATGCTCTTTCAGTCGGGGGACTGTCGGGCCCTTCTATATAATTTGAGACCAACTAAATATGGCGACTATTTCCCTTTTTTTTTTTTCTTTTTTTTTTTTTTTACAATTTTCTATTTCCAAAAGTGCCTGTTACAATTTCAATGGTGCACGTTTCATAATAACATCTTAAAGTACAGACGTACGATGTATCAGTAATTATCGCGGGGAAGATTTTACAAATACATCTAACTCGGCCATCACTCCGTTCCCCAACTTCCATATTAAATCTGCTGGCGTTCACACGATCGCCAGCGGATTTAACAGGGGAACAGTGTTGGCTGAGTTAGATGTATTTTGTAAAATCATCCCCGCGATAATTACTGATACATCGTACGTCTGTACTTTAAGATGTGTACTTTAAGTGTTTTATTTTTTATGTTACAAAATATGTTATCACTTATACCAAAATGTTGTAACGCTCTACGTTTCGTTATGATTCTGTAAAATTACCCTACGCCCTACAGACAAGGATTTGAGGTCGAAATGCCCTACATATAGGACGATTACCCTACGGTTGGCAACACTGGTGTGTAACAGTGTGTTTGTGTCCTTTAACTAAGTACAATGGCCACACGACAGCCATTCTCAGCACAGTCCATATTATTCATACTCCTGGACTATACACAAGACAGGAAAGAGGATTTATTAAATATACACAAGGTAAAACAAACAGTATAATTAACATACACGAGGTAAAACAAACATAATTAACATAAACAAGGTAAAACAAACATAATTAACACACACGAGGTAAAACAAACAAGTAATTAACATACACAAGGTAAAACAACAAGTAATTAACATACACAAGGTAAAACAAACATAATTAACATACACAAGGTAAAACAACAAGTAATTAACATACACAAGGTAAAACAAACATAATTAACATAAACAAGGTAAAACAACTAGTAATTAACATAAACAAGGTAAAACAACAAGTAATTAACATACACAAGGTAAAACAAACAAGTAATTAACATACACGAGGTAAAACAAACATAATTAACATAAACAAGGTAAAACAAGTAATTAACACACACGAGGTAAAACAAACAAGTAATTAACATACACAAGGTAAAACAAACATAATTAACATAAACAAGGTAAAACAACAAGTAATTAACATACACGAGGTAAAACAAACAAGTAATTAACATACACAAGGTAAAACAAACATAATTAACATAAACAAGGTAAAACAAACAGTATAATTAACATACACGAGGTAAAACAAACATAATTAACATACACGAGGTAAAACAAACAAGTAATTAACATACACGAGGTAAAACAAACATAATTAACATACACGGGGTAAAACAAACAAATAATTAACATACACAAGGTAAAACAAACATAATTAACATACACGAGGTAAAACAAACATAATTAATAAGAATAACTGATAAAATGCACAATATGTCTCCATTTTAATTTACTAACACAATTAATGTACAATAATTATAGTCTCCACCTTTCCTTGCATATTTTAAATAATTAGTACAGTATATTGAAGTTTAATTAATTCATGTTGGTAACTAACTTAATTATCTTGTATTTTTTTAGTTGGGTAAAGATATACGGTAACCGAGTATTTTTCTTTATTCATATTCAGTTCATTAAGAACATTAAGGGTATTAATTTGTGTTCAGGCATAGTTAGGAGGAATCAGTAGCCCTTCAATTTCTCCACATAAGACAGCCAACAGGTAGACCAATGTTCATATTTAAAGGAAAAGGAAAAGAAGCTGAAATAATACTGAAGTAATCATTAAATCATCCCCAGGCCCTAGAGAGCACCGTGGTTGTGGGCGGTGGGGTGGTGGGCGGGACACGATTGCCTGGGGTGGGTGCGGGTGTGCTCGGCTCGCCCTATTCTCGCCTCCTGCCCCTCACTCCCCTCCGAGGTCACCTGCCCGCTGTACTCACCTCACTCAACAGGATACTCACCGATCTAGAGCCGAGGGAGAGGTGAGGCTGCGAGGGAAAGGGCAGTACAGTACAGTACAGTATATTCCAGTGTTATATTTATCACAGGATTATTTAGAGATGACCAGTACTGTATCCGATGGTGTATCTTTGTTTATCTGAGGGAGGAGGAGTACATTATAATCTAATGTTAAAAAAATATATCTCGTGACTTTTTTATCATCATCATCCAATGTTAAAAAATATATCTTGTGACTTTTTTATCCAATGTTAAAAAATATATCGTGACTTTTTTATCCAATGTTAAAAAATATATCTTGTGACTTTTTTATCCAATGTTAAAAAATATATCTTGTGACTTTTTGAGATACTGTAGCCTTGTTAATCTGAGGGAGGAGGAGTACAATATAATCCAATATTTTATTTCATGTGACTTTTTGAGTCTTAGGGATGAGTACAGTAAAGACCAATATTGTTTTTATTATCACTTGATATTTTTAAGATATTGTATCCTTGTCTAGTGTTTCTATTTTCATATGACTTTTTTTTTAGATACTGTATTCTTGTTTATGGCAGTTATTTAATGGAAGTAGTAATTATGTTTGACTGGGTTTGATCACTACTATTTTCTCTGTTAAGTAAATCATCTGTTGTGGACAAATTTGAGCTCGGTTTTCCTCTGCTATAAAATACATCACCTAGTCTTATACGGAGGGAATCTGTCCTGTGGTGTAGTTTGGAGGAATCAATCGCTCCTCTCCAAAACCTCCCACAGCATATTACTTCCCCTTAAGTGTATAACCCTCAAACTGAAACTAAACTCTCTGTTGCTTTCCAGAGTGGTAGACCTGACCTTAATGGTTCAGGAGGCATTGGACTGTGTTGTGGCTGATGCTGCTTCCTTCCCTCCTGCCTCTCAACATCCCATCCAGGTACTATACTGTGTATAATTTTAATGTCTGGTAATTGTTACTTACAGTATAAGCTTGCCACTCTCATTAGTTATTCCTTTCTTTCTTTCCTTCTTTGCTTTCTTCCTCTCTTGCCCTGTTTGTGGTTGCATTAATACTGTATAATTTTCATTGTGGCATTATTATAACCTGGTGATAGTTTGCATTTTATCACTTGACATTATTTGTTTCCTGTACATTTGCCAGGTTGTGGTGCTGACTTGGGAACATTTCAGTGTGGTGACAGAAGCCTTTTCCCTTTTGCTTACCCACAATCATTCTCGATACCTCAGTGCAGTACATGTAAGTAGTGATTAGAAAATTTAATAGCAAATAGAGATAGAAATCATTTAACAATTCCACCTAGAATTCCCAAAAGAGTTAGACATTTTAAACCATACTGTGTGACTGTCCACTTAGCACTAGTTGCTTATAATTGTTATGAACTTGACATTTATCACACCGTTTTCCCAGGTTGCAGGTCTGGAGTGCTGTGAAGGAGAGAGTCAGAGCCCAGAAGTACCTCCCCTGGGTGAAGTAGCAGGAGTAGTGTGGGTGACGGGGGCAACCTACCCTCCAGACCCATACACTCTTACTGCTCTCTTCAAGGTCAGTTATTAAGATATGATTGTAGTTCTCAGTAAACCCTCATCAGGTGGGATAGTGAAATTATTATTGATCTACCTTGGCTGGCCCTTGAGGGGAGTTAAGATATAAAGGGTAGATATGTATCATAAGTTATATATTAACCCCCACAGTGTATGATCATACTCCTTGTAGATTCTGAAATTCTTTTTGCCTTGTGTGTTAAGAAAACGAGAAAGAGTTAGCATATGTTTCTACTATAAAATTCAAAATGTATTATTGTATATTTTCCTATCTGTATCACAGTCATGGCTTAGAGAAGTGAAAGGGAAGAAGCCACATGTTCACCTCACGTTATCACCCTACATTCAGGACAAGGAGCCAATCAAATGTAGGTATAATAAATGTTTATGCATTACTTATTTAATTTCAGTGCATTTAAGATGGAATCAAACATGGAAGAAAATTTACTTTTAATTTTTTTTTTAATGTCATTTGATTATGATAACCGTAATAAAAATATAATATTTTTTGTATGCATACGTAATCTATTTTGTATCCTTAAACCACAATGCTTGTAACCTATAACTTTCTTGACATATTGTGTTGTAGTGTTGCTGGATGTACAAGAGATGATAATTGAGCCTGTGTGCCTTCCCAGTGCCCTCGCCTCACGCCTTACCCTGCAGACCAACCTCATACGTACTGTCTCTTCCACTCAAGGTCAGTCAGTGTGAAATGATAATTGTGGTGTAGGGACTTGGCAACCCTATTGCTTACCATTCAGCCAATCAGTGATGCCCATACATACAAGTTTATCAGTCCCACCAGAAGCTATTTTTTCTGCTCTCCAGTACTTTGCTACAATGAACCTAAAGAGATGAACATATAATAATTTGAAATAGAAATATTTACGGTATATAGAATATAATTTTGTTAAGTACTTCATATGAGATTTACAGAATCCTGTTGAAATAATTGTAATGGTGTAACAAGAGAAAATTTGCTTGCATATAATAATGCAGGTACTGTACTGTAAAGTTGTATACATTAATTACATGTGACTTGAACAGGGAATTGTGTGAATGTGTGGGATGTTGAGGTCCTAAAGCTGGTGAAGGGAGAGAATGTTGCTGCAGCTGTGTTTGGTCCACCTTACTATCTTCTTCCTACCTCAGCAACATCTCTCACTTTCACAGAAATATGGCACAACAAACAGGTGGGTTCTGTTTGTTTTTTTAATATACAGTAATGCTTAATAGCCTATATGTAATTAACTGACCTTGGGCCTTATGCAAGAAAAGTAATACTGCAGTGAGGAAACTAAAACAAAATGATTGCTAGAGAGAGTGATAACAGACTGTCTTTTCCCTCTTTTTATTGTCGTATTCATAATTTATTTAATTGTAATTTCTGTATTGCATGGAATAATTCTATCATGGGGCCCTTCCACCATAGTAGGGTACTGTACTCTCGTAATATGGGACATGGGTATTTCCATTTAATCTGATTATAAAAATATTTATCTTATTACCATGGTTTTATGTATGCATGTCAGATATGACGTGTGAGATTAATGGATAGTATTGTGTTGCTCAGTATGTGGCCAGTGTAAGTGAGGAACTGGCTGTGAGGGATATAGGTCTGCTGGCAAAGGTGAGAGGGACCCCAACCTCACTCACACCACTACTGGCTATATTCCCAGCCCCACACTGCTCAGGTGAGATCCAAGCCAATTCTCTTGTGTGTTGCCTGTGTCATACTGAAAGCTAAACGTAAGCTACAAGTAGGTACAGTACCTAGTTGTATAATGAGGCAAGAAAATGCAAGTTTTGTTTCGTGTTTAGTAACACAACTGTGAGCATTAGTGTTGGAAATGACTCATTACATTAACACACATGCCTTATCCAATCTGTAATAAGCCAGCATGAGTTGGATATCCTTTCCGTATCCTTCCTAATTGAAGTCCAGGCTGTGAACAAGTAGACAACTGAGGAGTGGCTTACCAGTTGCAAAGTCTGAAACTACTGTACTGTAGTGTGGTAGAAATCTTGGCAAAATCCATGGGATTCCAAGGGCAATGATTAGAAAGGATTGGCAACCTGGTTTAAAGTTGAAAATCTATAGAATTGTTGCTTTCACTCAATTATACGAAGCAACTTTGTTGTTATAGGTGAGATGCTTATGAGAGGACCTTAAAACAAAAATATATTTATTAACTATGATGAAGTGTAATGTACAGTTGCCCAAGAAAAGACTGCAACCAAATTTGCTATACATGTACTCTATTCAAAACTTGTGTTCCATTTTCCTCTATCTATCTGTCTCTATTTCTATCTATTTCTTTATATCTATATCTATTTCTATCTACTGTATATCTTTCTATCTATCTCTATCTGTCCCTATTTCTATCTATCTCTTATCTGCCTATCTATCTCTTATCTGCCTATCTATCTATCTATCTATCTATTTCTATCTATCTAAGCATAAGAGGCCAGCGGAACACAAGTTTTGAACAGACTATAGTGTGTGGCAATATCTGGCAGCTGGTCCAAAATAAACACTCATAATTTTATCAATGGATCACTCAAACCCTATATATAATTAGGATGAATGTAATTAGCTGAAAACAATAACATTCATCCATACAAAGGTTGTAGGTTCTGAGTGATCCATTGATAAAATACGTGTGTTACTTTGGAACAGCTGCCAGATATTGCCACACACCAGCAAAAAATTTGGTTGCAGTCTTTTCTTGGGCAACTGTACATAACTGGTATTCTTAATAAAGTAGATAATAAACTTCAGTATTGTACATGTTATCTCCATTGCTAAATGACACTGTCCCACTTCCACTCTGTGACACTTTTTACCTGTCCATCAGCTTTGACGATGGTCCACTTGGCTCCAGCTGAACTAATGTTGGCCGAACGGAATACTGACGGCAAGATAGACGAGGTGCCAAATAAGGTAGGGTTGGCACCTAGTATACCTTTTTGTGTAATAGAAACACTGTCACTTGCTTTAGCTTTTAATAACACTCATGTAGACAGTTCAACATTGGAATGCATTGTATGATACAGTAGAGAAATATACAATAACATTTCCCTGTAGCTCAGATTTTTTTCCATTATAAAACTTTTATGTACAGTATCCAGATATTTCTCTTTCTTCAGATCAGCAAGGAAGTTTGTGGTCATCTCAACTCACTGGAGGAGTCTGAGCTGAGGCTGGAGGATCAGGAGAGTTGCCTCATCCCTACCCTTATACACCACTTGACCAGGACAAGCAGGGTATGGTTGTGTATGTAGCATGGGTTAAAGAGATTACCAGTAGATTAAAGGCGAGATTATTTTGTTGATGAATTGGAAGTTCGCTGATTCCTCCAAACTATGCCACGAAACAGATCCCCTATTAGTAACATTTAGGTTGTCTGTATCCTAGCATAGTTTGTAGGAATCGGTAGCTCTTTAATTTACCAACAAGAGAATCTTCCCATAAGCTAGCACAGAAGAAGACATATCATTAGTAATATGTATTATGGAAGGGGAATCCTGGTAGTGATTGCATTGGATGTACTGTAGTGTATTTATGGTATCCTAGGGTAGCAGCAGCAGCATGAGAACCTCCCATGGTACCACCACTGGCCACCAACATAATGCTGCTCCAACACACCGTGCATTGCCACAACACCCTGCCTTTTCAGTACCGCCAAGCTCTCACCGTGGGGGGAGTGTGGCAAGAGGGCGAGGAAGTATAGGTCGGCGAGCATCAAGGGCCCATGCAAAGAATAGATAAAGAGTCTGCATTCATAAGTGTACAGTACAGTCACAGCACATAGTCCTTGACCAGGGTGTATGTGGAAGTCTGGTCAAGGACTATGTGCCACAACTGTACCTTAGTGACAGATTGTGTAGAGATAAGAAGACAGTGATTGCTGTAACTTAGATGGACACCAGACTTTAAACTTTTACTTACTGAAGAGAATATAGTGTATGATGCTTTACTGAAAATATGAAGGATTCATTACTTTTATAACTTGTGCTTTCACATACTTTCTTCAGTTGATAAAAGGTGCACTCTTAGGTTTTGATATAAGTTGTGCATCTCAATTTTGTTTCTACTGGAACAGGAGTATTTATTTTTATTGATGAGAGAATCAAAATACTCAATAATCTCATTTCTGGCCACCAGAGATAACCATCCCGGTGCAGAGATAAACATTAGCATTTAATTAACATGGATTTATATAATATTCTGTTTCTTTGAATTTGTGCCTACTTTAGATTTAACCAGAAGAAATTATTGGTCTGTTTTATTTTATTTTATTTTATTTGTTCTATATTGGTGAATTGAATGCTTCACCTGTTAGTATAGGATGATTCATAATGTTAAAGAAAGCTTTATTTATTTCATTTGATATGTTTATAATATTTCAGTTTAAACTTGACTGGATACTGATTAGATTTTATTTTAAAAGTTTATTGTTGTAAAAGTGGATAGATACTTTGTGTATACTGTACTGTAGTAGGGTGAATATAATATTATATGACTACAGTAGCCTACTTGTAGTATACCTTGGATCTTTTTATTATTTTATATACAGGGATTCAGTAAAATGTGGATGTAAAGAGCTTATATTTACACACCAGAATTGTACAGTACTGAATGTGTGAATTTCATATGTTGAATATTTTTCCCACAGTACACCATCAAATCCTTGATCTTTAAGAAAGTATGATAATCCACTAAATAGATAATCCTTACCAAATACAGTGTCCACAAATAAATTACTGTTCATTCAAAGATATGAAGAGTCCCTCGAGAGAAGAACATAACCCATTGGGCGCCAGCTTTTGTTTTGATTCACTGATTGTCACTGCCATCTAAAATTTTGGCGCGTCCCTGTATGTGGCGGTGCAATATATTTCCTTTTTTCCCAATTTGTTTGAAAGAATTATATGTCATACTACAGTATATCACATTTTATTGCCGGATGTTTGTACTACAGTATTCTGCACACCCAGTGGCAATACGATTTAGATGACGATATACTGTACAAATTATTACGTAAATACCTGCAGTTTTTTTGCAGTTTTTTCCACTCAGGGTTTCATATTTTTTCCTATTTGAAGGGCATCATATGTGTGGGAAAATCTAAACCGATGTCATGCTTTAGAATGGGGGGTTTTGTTACTTAAAAAAAATCTTTTACTTTATTTTGTTTTACTTTTTTCTTTTCTTTTTGTTACAAAAAAATCTGCTCCGTGGAAAACAGGTGAAAATGTTTAGAAGATAAAAACAGCTGATCACGACGACGACAAACACCCGGGGTACCTGTAACAGTGATGCCAACCGTAGGGCATTTCGACCTCAAATCCTTGTCTGTAGGGCGTAGGGTAATTTTACAGAATCATAATGAAACGTAGGGCGTTATAACATTTTGGTATGTGATAACATATTTTGTAACAATAAAATATCATATAAATGGTATAGATATATGTTAAAAATGTATTGCTTAAAAATATCTATTACCTTCAACTACATAAAAAATAAAACACTTAAAGTACAGACGTACGATGTATTAGTAATTATCGCGGGGAAGATTTTACAAAATACATCTAACTCGGCCAACACTGTTCCCCTGTTAAATCCGTTGGCGATCACACGCAACCCTTCAGTTAGTTACCCTGGTTCCCGGGATAACTAACTGAAGGGTTGCGTGTGAACGCCAGCGGATTTAATATGGAAGTTGGGGAACGGAGTGTTGGCCGAGTTAGATGTATATTGTAAAATCTTCCCCGCGATAATTACTGATACATCGTACGTCTGTACTTTAAGATGTTATTATGAAACGTACACCATTGAAATTGTAACAGGCACTTTTGGAAATAGAAAATTGTAAAAAAAAAAAAAAAAAGGGAAATAGTCGCCATATTTAGTCGGTCTCAAATTATATAGGAGGGCCCGACTGAAAGAGCATTATTTCTCTAGCAGAAATAATAGCAAAAACCCACAAGATCAATATAAAAACAAATATATATATTGGTGTATGAGGTGCAAAATAAAGATTAAGATCTAAGATGCCGTTGTAAAGGCAATATTTCCCATCAACCATTGAAATTGTAACAAGCATTTTTGGGAATAGAAAATTGTAAATTAAAAAGGGAAATAGATTAAGATAAAAAATATATATATAAGTTTATAAGGTGCCGTTGTAAAGTCAATATTTCCTATCAACAACATAACCAAGTCCTGTAAGTTGTAACAGCAAGAGCAAGAGCGAGCAACCAAAACAATATAACTTATATAAGTCAGTACCCTGTTATAAAGTTATGGTAAATAAAGATTAAAGCAAGGATCAACAAGGGATACGATTAAAGCATCAAGGATCAACTAAGGATACAAGACAGGCTGTGAATAAACTGACAATGGCCGGTAATGGTGCAAAGAATTTCCTTCAACAAGTTCTCAATGTTGTTACTAAAGAAGGCGGCTTTGACAGATGTTTATCTCAAGTAAGTAACTTACAGTCTACCATCACTTGTCCACTACAATGTATCCAATAAACTCAACACATTTCAATGCAACTTATAGATGAGTGAAAATTAGGGTAAATTTATAGAAAAACTGGGTTCACTATATTGTATATTTTAGTATCATTATCCACTATTTTGGACCATTCTGACACACATTTCATCTATGGTGTTTCTCTCAGAAATGCCTCGTTTTCGAGATATGCCCCATTTTACAAACAATTTGGATATTAGTCTGACCTAACCTAACCTAGACTACAGCAGACTACCGAGACCTAACCTGGGCAAACTACTGTGTATAACCGGTGTAAACTATCATAAAGTGACTGGGGCAAATTCCCAGGACCTAGCCAAATGTGGTAACACTGTGCAATCGTAGCCAAAAATCCAATTATTCTGTAATGCCTTTTTTTATTATTATCCATAAGTTGAGCCACTGAAATGGAAATCATTGGTAAATATTGAAAGAATTACCGTTATTGCATATGGTTTTCTACCTTCATTACCCACTAATTTAGACAATTCTAAGACTATTTTCTTCTATGGCATTTCCTTTGCAAATGCCCCATTTTCAAATAGGGCATTTTGAAATTAGCCTGACCTTACCTAACCTGACTACTGGGACCTAAAACTGGGCAGACTACCGGGACCTAACCTGGGCAAACTACCCGGAAATAATCGTGATAAAGTACAATAACTGACTGGGGCAAAATACTGGGACCCAGCCGGATCTGGCAACACTGCTGCAAAACATTAAGTCTTTCAATAAATACCATTTTTTACTTGGCAACTATTGTGTATCTGGGTTACGTAATTATACCCACATAGAACCAGTATGGGGCCTAACCAGTAACTACATTAGCATTTTAACTTTATATGTATTTATTTATTATTTTTTTCTTTTCTTCCAGATGCGCATAGTGTCGGCGGAGAAAGGCCGGTGTGTGGCAGAAGTGAAGGTGGAAAAGGAACACACTAACCGGTCCGGAGCAATGCATGGTGGCTATACTGCTACACTTGTGGATGTTGTTACTACAATGGCCCTACTCACTGTAAACCAAGAAACACCGGGGGTCTCTGTGGATCTCAATATGTCGTAAGTAATCAAGTCATGTTGGTCGTTGATATAGTCTTGGCTAAACATTCAAAGGACCTGAGTACACCATGAGTACAAATGTGTGGCTGGTTATGGGTACAGTATAGTGTCAGTTTATTTTGCTTCCCATTTATGCCAAGTTATAAGGGAGTTACACCCGTAGTTTTAAAAAAATTGAGGGCCCTTACTGGAGCTCTATGAACCCTCCAAACTACTCCAGGCAACAGATTCCCTATTCGAAACACTGAAGCGTTTTGTGGCCTGGATTATTTGGAGGGTTCATAGAGCTCCAGTAAGGGCCCTCAAATGTTTTAAAACTACGGGTGTTAGGCCTACTCTACTTTCATATGAAATACATTCTTGTTTCTCAGATATATGAAGGCAGCCAAAACAGGAGATGAAATTCTGATAAATGCAGAGCTTCTGAAGAGTGGGAAGACCCTAGCATTCCTCAGTGCAGATATTGTAAACAAGGAGACTGGGGCCCTCATAGCCAGGGGAAGTCACACCAAGTATGTTGGCTGAGCTGCAACAACTCAATTGCAAGAGCCATCACTCTAACACATCCAGATGTCACTGATATTACTGTATTTGCAATTTTGTTAGTTATCCACACTTAACAAGATACAGTAATTATTTTTTAATCTATATTCCTTACTGATGATTGTCTGGATTATTTGTAAATAAACCACTGATGGTGTAATACAGTTATGTACTGTACCATACATAGTACCAATGATACAATGTGGTTAATATTGGCTCATAATGGTTAGCCACAACTCTTGTAGGTATTTGGGTCATAACGTGTATGAGGATTATTTATTAGCATTATAGAATGAATGGGGAAAATTAGAAGACACTACATGAAAATGTGCTAACCAGAGGTAAGGGAAAATTGGCAACCAATTAATTTTTAGTTCATGAAATCAATGTACTGTACAGTACTGTACTCTACACATACTGTGTTTGTATATAAGGAATTGCACAAATGAATAAAAGTATGATATTGAAATATTCATAGTACTTTAATCTTGTCAGCATCAAAATTTTGTATACATTTCATAATCCAATGGTCATAGTTATTAACTGTTTTTACATTCAAATAAGAGGAGTGCAGCTTGAGTCAGACATATAGAGACTGTAACAACAGGGTGTTGTGTTACTGTACTCTTGGGGTGAACAGACTTGATAGTACACGGTAAAAAAATATTGGTATAGCTACAAGGTTGGATATCACACTCGTACTTCCTGGACTCAGTAGCAAGGTAGGTGAGGGTTGTGTTTGTAGATAGGCAAGCACCTTGTATAAAGAGAGACGACTGCCGTGGCCGAGTAGAGTGGAGCTGCTGCAGGAGGTAGTGTGGTGTTCTGGAGCAGCTGCAGGAGGTAGTGTGGTGTTCTGGAGCAGCTGCAGGAGGTAGAGTTGTGTGCTGGAGCTGCTGCAGGAGGTAGAGTTGTGTGCTGGAGCTGGTGATAGTGGCAGCGGGCGAGGTCAGCGGCAGAAGCAAGAGGTGAGTCCAGGTAGATGGCTAGCTGTAGAGTGAGTGGAGCCCGGCGCATCTGCTCCTTTTATCTTGTTTGGTGGGCTGCGCACACAGGTGTCATGGTGGCCTCTAGTGGCAGGTGAACAGGTGAGGACAAGGAAGCGCAAGTTGCTTTATGTTTGCTACAAAACCTATGTTATGCAACAGCAACAACTGAACCATTGTATGAAGAATTACACTGGTGTCACTAAAGATGATGCATCTCATTTCTGGAAGGAGGTTAAGAAGGCGAGGAAAGGGGATAATGGAGGTACTGTACTATAGTATGGTTGTGAAAGACAAGAATGGGCAGGTGATTGTAGAGAAGTGTGGTAGAGTTTAGAGGTGGAGAAAGCACTTTGATGAATTGCTGAATGAAGGAAGTGGAATGCAGGCAAACATAGTTGGATGTGGTATGAGAGAGAAAAAAGGTAGTGGAAGAGGAGGTGGTGGATTTCAGAAGGGCAGAAGTGAGTGAGGCCCTGAAGGGTAAAGATGGGTAAAGCATCAGGAATAGATGGAGTGTGTGGTGAGATGCTGGAGTGTGGTGGTGAGATGAGTGGGTGTGGAAAATGTGTGGACAAGCATGGGAGAAGGGAAACGTTCCTGAAGATTGGAAATCAGGAATTATAGTGCCTCTGTATAAGGGCAAAGAGGAGAGAGAGGAGTGTGTGGTAGTCACAGAGGGATATGTCTCCTTAGTGTAGTAGGGAAGGTATACTTTGGGGTGGGAGGAGGGACGTCAGTTAACAGGGAACAGGGGTTCAAGGAGGCGATTCATTTGTGGCCACCCCTTTGGGGATTATGGCATCTGGCAATAGATTGATAGGTCATCTTTACCTCCCAAAGTTTTTCTTTTCATGGAGTGCTGGCCCCTCACATGTGACTTAGATATATAATTCTCAAAATTGGTTCAATTTGCAGGAAAATGTAAAAAGTTGGCTTCACAACCCAGAGATGGAACTTGAAGCCAGGCAACACAGATGGAATGATTGGAAGAGAGGAGCTGATGGGATGGAGGAGGCAAAACCAAGAAACTCATGTTGAGTTGGAGGGGTACAGAAGGTACTGTAATAGCTGTTATTTATGTAGCCTGCTCTGCATCCTCCTCCCCTTCCTTGCTTCATTTTTCCCCAGTTCCTCCTACCTTGTGTGTGACAAAAGTCTGTGAGATGTTTCTTTCTGTGATGTCTGTCTGTCTATGATTTTATCTGTCTGTGTGTCACTGTCTGTAGAGTATAATATATTTACAGGTATTGCTATAATTTTGTTCATTATTTTTATTTTACAGTAAGGAGGATTGAAGAGGTAGCAGTAGTGAAAGAAAGTAGTAATCAGTGTTGTGTTAATAGCAGCACTGATATTACAACAGTATAATTTATAACATTGTGTGGTAACAACAGCATTGAACTAAAAGCTATTTTCTTCCTGCACAGCCATTGACTTATTGCAACACACAAACCTGGTACAGTGAGTGAATGGGAGTACCAGACCAACCAGCCACCAGCATCTTTGATTCGACGAGAAGGGCAACAAGACCCAGGTGGCAGTCCTCCAGCTTTATGAGTGGGTGTCCCAACATGATAGGACCAACCAACCACCTGCCAGTATCTTGGGTTCGGTGAGAAGGGCAACAAGACCTGGGTGGCAATCCCTCAATACAGAACACTCTCAATGACAACAACAGCTAAATTTGGTTAGTATGTTAGTATAGGGGTTGAGGAAGGATGGGAAATGGGAGAACTTTTTATTTCTTGACTGTAATCATCCACCAGGATAGTTATTATTATTAACACACACACACACACATATGCCTGTTACCTCTATTACAAAGTCTTTAGTTATACTTTGTAACATAACAACAGACTACTGTAGATCCTGGATAGACAATAACTAAAATACTTCTATCCACTTCTTCATTTTACACTCAATGAAGACCACCAAATGTTTTCCCAAGGCTTCTATTATTCATTACCAATCAGATTAAGTGATTTACTGACCCTGTGTTAAAAGGATAGTGCTCTGTTATTTATTACCATACAGACTTATCGATCTGCTGTGCCTATGTTAAAAGAATTGTGTTAAATTCATTCATCTTATACCAAGGGCTTGCTGTATAATTAAAAATGGAAAATCATAATACATACTTAAGAAAATAATATTGCAAATAAAGACTAGAAAAAAAAATACAGTATTTATTTATTGTTTATCAAGGGTCTACAGCATTTATTTTAACTTGCCAAAAGAAATGAGAGTGAATGAATGGCATTTTGTGTGTGCATAACTTTACAGGGTGTAGGTAAAAGACGGTTGGGAATTTATTGACAATAGAATGAGTTGATTGAAGTTGAATATGACACTTATATTTACTGTATTTTGGTTATATTGCAGATTGTGTAGTGAAGTTGTTATGAAGACAAACACAAGTACTGTACATAAAATTGGAACCTCATCACTGACTGGCATCACTACATTAAATGCTCGGCCAGACAGCTCGAGGAACTTCAACAACAACAACAACTACAGTATATGGTGAGATGATGATGATTATTATGAGGACATCATACATAACAACACTATCATACCTGGTCATTTATTCATTCACTCACTCACTCGTATAAGTAATGTAACAGTAATTGATTCATTATTTGGTTTGATTTTTTAGTCCGCTGGTTATGGAAGTGTTGTTGTTGTTATTGTGGAGTTATTGTCTGGTATGTATAACACCTAGCTGGCTTCCTTAAGGGACCATGTGACTATGTATAATGCTGGTGGCTTTTGATTCCTCCTGACTATGCCATGAAACAAGCTCCTTCAATGGAGGTGGTGTTTCGTGGCAATGTTTGAAGGACTCCTTAATCTCCGATATTCTTACTGCATCACGTGGGTCCTTAATGGTGTGGCTATGGCAGAAGTGTCTCCATTTGTCCCTCCCTTCCAGCTGCCTAACTTATTCCTCCTCCTCCTCTGTGTTTGTCAAAATATTGGTAATATTGTCCAGTAATTTTGAAGATCCTTTATTATACCGTTATGTAAATCAACACAATACCATACCAGACCCAAAGTTGAATGAGAAGGCATTAATTAAACTTTTAAATTTGTCAAAAACTAGTACCAGATCATATAGAGACAATCTCAGTCTTCAAGCTTTGTATTTTCTGCCTTCTGGTTCAAGCCTTGTTTTATCTCCATAATATAATTTATTTAAAGTTGGTAAATCTGGAACAACTGATTCTTCCAAACTATTCCAGGCAACAAACCACCATTATTTTCGTTCATGGCATACTTTGGAGAAATCAGGGAGCTCCAATGTACCAAAAGTATATTACTCCCTCAGCAGTATCAACATTGCAATACTTCATGAAAATATATAGCGGAATTCTCATTGAAGAACAACTTGCATTGAATTATTACAATCTTTCAAGTATTGTTTGGGTTCAATAATTTTTTAAAAGAATACCTAATATTTTCATGAAATAATAGAAGCTGTGGCTGGAATTATATAAGCCTATTAATATGAGGAAAAGGTTCTCTTTCAATTTGTATTATTATGCAATACAAATTGGGCAACAAAGAGCATTTTTCTTGAAGAATTAGTTTAATAATAGCAGCCTGTGTATTTTCTGGAACAGCTTCATACAATGTTGATATTTTGGAGGGATTGGTTTGATGTCCTCATTTAGAATTATTTGATCCCAAAGGTAAGGTTGTATGGTTCAACTAAAAAAAACCTGTTGATGTTATGATAATAGCTGTGTGATGCGTCATTTACACACAGTATTATATAGCATCAACAGTTTTATTTGAACACTATACCCTTACAGGTATAAAATTATCATTGATGTTATTATAATACCTGTGTGTGTGTGTTTGACTTATCTCTCACACAGATACACATTATTATAATAACATCAACAATTTTATTTGAACCCTACACCCTTACAGGTATAAAATAACTAATATTTACACCTGGTGGGAAAGTAAAATACTGTATAGGTATTAATAAATTTTATTTACATTATTAATACAAAATTATTTTCTCTTGCTCTCTCCTCTTCTTGCTCTCTCCTCTTCTTGATCTTGCTCTCTCCCTCCTCCTCCTCTTCTTCTTCTTGCTTTCTCTCCCTCCTCCTCCTCTTCTTGTTTTCTCTCCCTCCTCCTCCTCTTCTTGCGCTCTCTCCCTCCTCCTCCTCTTCTTGCGCTCTCTCCCTCCTCCTCCTCTTCTTGCGCTCTCTCCCTCCTCCTCCTCCTCTTCTTGCGCTCTCTCCCTCCTCCTCCTCTTCTTGCGCTCTCTCCCTCCTCTTCCTCCTTCTCCTCCTCTCCCTCCTCTTCTGAACAGTTGCCTTGGCCGGGGCACGGGCTGGACCTGAAATAATAAAAAATGGTTATAAGGAAATAGGGTTCTTAAAAATCAAATACAATAGATTGATACTCAAAATTAAAGAGTATATTTTTGAGTACACATACAAATCTCATATTATTAAACTTGTTACATGAAGTCTGTTTCCTGGCACAGTTTGGAATAATCTTTAGCTCTCCAATCTCTACATTTTATACATTGCTTGTTAGTGCTGTGTCTGGAGATTTTCTTTTTGGTAAATTTGAGGGCTACTGATTCCTCCTAACTATGCCAGGAAACGGACGACTATAATTGGGGATCTGTTTCGTGGCATAGTTTGGAGGAATCAGACCTTCCAATTCACCAACAAGAAAATTTCCCCTTAACAAAATGCAGAATGTACAGTCGGCAAAAAAAAATAAAAAAAAAATAGAACCACCCCTTATACATTGAAATTTATTATACTGGAATTATCCATTGGGGAGTTCCATTTTTTTTTTTTTTTTTTTTACCGAATGTACAGTATGTGTTGTAAAAGCCAAGAGAAGTCTATATATACTTAAGGCACCCTTGAAAACATTTGGCTCTCTCTCATCCTCTACCCTTATCTCGTTTCAGAAAATGGATATGGACACTTTGATATGCAGGGCTATCTAATGAAAAAAATATATATATAAATATATAAAACATCCTATTTCTTCCCCAGAGTGTTGGGGCTTGTACTAAAGATAAATAAAGAACTTAAAAGAGTCTTAATTAATTTTTTACATTGCTATTATCACTTCTCAAACACCATCCCTATAAAACCAAGGAAGTATAACCCACCTTCCTACGTGTTTAGTGTTACATACAGCCCCACAACTCAGAGGCTAATAGACTGACATACACACACAGCTGGCAGGGGAGGGAAGGAGAGAGGAGAGGTGAAGGGGCATGCGAGGAGGGGTGATGGGCTAGAAGAGAGGAGAGGTGTAGGGCCATGAGAGGAGGAGAAGAGGGGTGAGAAGAGAGGAGGGGTGAGAAGAGAGGAGGGGTGAAGGGGCATGCAAGGAGGGGTGATGGGCTAGAAGAGAGGAGTGGTGAAGGGGCATGCTAGGGAGATAACCCCATACGATCCACAACCCTTAATTTCACGCGTCGGCTACAGCGGCTCTTTCATTAAAATATGGTTGACGGTACATCACGAGGAGAGGTAGAAGAGGAGGAGGAGAGGTTTAGAAGAGGGGGTAGGAAAGATAGAGTAGGAGGAGGGGGAGGGAGAGACAGAAGCGGAGGGGAAGGGAGAAAGGAAAGGTGGGAGAGGGTGGGAGGAAAGGGAATGGTAGAAGAGGGGGAAGGAAAGGTAGAACAGGTTAGGGAGGAAAATAATGACATTGAAAAGGGACGACAAATGGAGGACGCAATGGTAAGATGGGTAATGAGAATAATGATTATATTTATCATTAATCTAACATAGGTGTGAATTATAAAGATGCAAAAGTAAACAAACAAACTAACAAATATGACTGATAAAGAAGGGGTAATAATAATGATGATAAATCAAATCAAAACAAAACAAGTAGATAGAAAGATGCATAGTAGAAAGGAGAAGGAAAGACGAAAAATAGTAATAGTAGTATATAATAATGGTGATAATGAATAGTTAAAACATTTTTATACCAGTGCTCAGAGATGAAACACGAGGCTCTACACACACACACACACACACACACACAGACAGACAAACCCTTGGTGGATCTTTTTTCTTTATTTACGACACTGAGAGGCGACAACCGTGACATAACCCATCATAATCTGTCTGTCTGCCTCGAGTGTATGATATTAACACACTCATTCCATTCCCTTCACATGAATCAAATTAATAATAATATATATATAATGGATTAAGGGAACATTGTTAACTTTTGACTGTAAATTGGAGAGTTACTGAATCGTTCAAATTATGTCACAAATTATATCTTGGTAATATTGGGAGGTGATTGTCTTGTTCTCTGGGATATTTTGGAGGAATCATTAGCCTTGGTGGATATAGTTTGGAGAAATCATTAATATCTCTTCTATAATATTTTCCCAAAAGATAATGATTCTCCCTTCTCGCCTCGGGATAAATAAATAAATAACAAACTGTACCCACAATTTCCCTTCGTTTACCCTTTGTCAGCGACGGGTATAGGGAGTTTAATTAATGAGATCGAAGGGAAGGTATAATTCAGTTTAGGTGAGGACCGAATGGGACAGGATACATTAGGAGAGAAAATATTAAGTTAGGAAATATTATAGTGTAGGTTTGGTATTAATAGTTTAGGTTAGGTAATAGTAGTTTAGGTTAGGTAGTAGTAGTTTAGGTTAGGTAATAGTAGTTTAGGTTAGGTAATAGTAGTTTAGGTAAAGTTTAAGTAGTTTAGGATAGGTAATAATAGTTTAGGTTAGGTAATAGTAGTTTAAGTATAGGTAATAGTAGTTTAGGTAAAGTTTAAGTAGTTTAGGTTAGGTAATAATAGTTTAAGTATAGGTAATAGTAGTTTAGGTTAAGTTTAAGTAATTTTAGGATGTTGGAAATGTTAAGTTTAATTTCCTAGGGTTACGTTTAGTTATCTAAGGTTAATTTTAATGGTGTAAAAGAAAAAAGACAACTTACCTCTATTAGGGTGGTGTGGTGATGAGGGTGTATAGGTAATAATTTAGGAGTAACTACAGACAACTTGCATGGACTTGGTTGATTGATTGGTTGATTGATTGGTTGGTTGGTTGGTTGGTTGGTTGGTTTGTGGATTGATTGATTGGTTAGTTGGTTTGTGGGTTGATTGATTGATTGATTGGCTGGTTGGCTGGTTGGTTGGTTGGTTGGTTGGTTGATTGATTGATTGGCTGGTTGGCTGGTTGGTTGAGTGATTGATTGATTGATTGGTTGGTTGGTTTGTGGGTTGATTGATTGATTGATTGGTTGGCTGGCTGGTTGGTTGATTGGCTGGTTAATTGGGTGGTTGATTGATTGATTGATTGGCTTGTTGGCTGGTTGGTTGATTGAATGGTTGGTTGGTTGGTTGGTTGGTTGGTTGGCTGGCTGGCTGTTTGATTGGCTGGTTGGTTGGTTGGTTGGTTGGTTGATTGGTTGGTTGGTTGGTTGATTGGTTGGTTGGTTGGCTTGGTGGCTGACAACTTATTCAATGGTTGGGTTAACGTCATCAGTAGCTTGGCAGGCACTCCACTTCTTTATATGAGAAACAGCAGCAGGAGGGGAAGATGAAAAATGAGGAGGATGAGGAGATGAATATGTAGAGGAGGAGGAGGAGGAGGAGGAGGAGGAGGAGGAGGAGGAGGAGGAGGAGGAGGAGGAGGAGGAGGAGGAGGAGGAGGAGGAGGAGGAGGAGGAGGAGGAGGAGGAGGAGGAGGAGGAGGAGGAGGAGGAGGAAGAGGAGGGATATATGAAGGTCGAGAAGAGGAAGAGGAGGAATGTATGAATGAGGAAGAGAAGAGGAAGAGGAGGAGAAAAAGAAAAATAATGTATGAAAGAGGAGGAAGAGAACATGAATTAGAGGAAAACGATAAAAATAAGAATGAAGAAAATTAGTAAGAGGAAAATGTGTAAGAGGAAAAGTAGGAACAAATGGAAAAAGGAGGAGGAAGAGAAGGAATAATAAAGATGAAAAGAGAGGAAGAAAACTGAAGATGGAGTAAGAAGTGTCGAGTGTCAGTCAAACCATCCAGTCCAACACCTCAACTTCTGAAAATAAAAGTGACGTGAGATTAATAATAAATACAGTATAGACCTTTGATTAATAAATACAGTATATACCTCTGATTAATAATAAATACAGTATAGACCTTTGATTAATAATAAATACAGTATATACCTCTGATTAATAATAAATACAGTATAGACCTTTGATTAATAATAAATACAGTATAGACCTTTGATTAATAATAAATACAGTATAGACCTTTGATTAATAAATACAGTATATACCTCTGATTAATAAATACAGTATAGACCTTTGATTAATAATAAATACAGTATAGACCTTTGATTAATAAATACAGTATAGACCTTTGATTAATAATAAATACAGTATAGACCTTTGATTAATAAATACAATATAGACCTTTGATTAATAAATACAGTATAGACCTTTGATTAATAATAAATACAGTATAGACCTCTGATTAATAAATACAGTATAGACCTTTGATTAATAAATACAGTATAGACTTCTGATTAATAATAAATACAGTATAGACCTCTGATTAATAAATACAGTATAGACCTCTGATTAATAAATACAGTGTAGAACTCTGATTAATAAATACAGTATAGACTTTTGATTAATAAATATAGTATAGACCTCTGATTAATAAATAGTCCAAAAACCCATTACTATCGATTATGCAAAGTAGTCAACCCACTTCACTTCACACCTATTGATATACTGTACTGTACTGTACTTTGTGTCTCATTACTCACTCTTCCTCCCTTACATTTTTCTCCCCCTCCCTCCCTCCCTACTACTACTACTACTACTACTTCATCTTAACCTTTCCCTCCCTCCCTTACCCTACATATCATAACTCTCTCTCTCTCTCTCTCTCTCTCTCTCTCTCTCTCTCTCTCTCTCTCTCTCTCTCTCTCTCTCACATTCCTACCCTTTAAACTCTTTCTTTCCTTCCTTCCTTCCTTCTTTCCTTCCTTCCTTCCTTCCTTCCTTACTTCCTTCCTTCCACCCCCTCAATCCTGCTATCTAAAATCTACCTCACTTCCTCCTCCTCCTCCTAATTTCACCCCTTCAAAAAACTACTAATGCCTCCCTTTCTCCTTCCTTCCCCCCTCCCCCCTCCCCCAACTCTACCCCATTCCCTCCTCCTCCAACTCTACCCCCTTCCCCATTACCTCCCTCCCCCAACTCTACCCCATTCCCCCCTCCTCCCCCAACTCTAATCCCCTTCCCTATTGCCTCCCTCCCCTAACTCTAATCCCCTTCCCCATTACCTCCCTCCCCCAACTCTACCCCCTTCCCCCCCCCCACCTACCCCCAACTCTATCCCCTTTCCCCTTCCTTCCCCCCTGCCCCCCCTATGCTTCCCACGCCTCCATGACAAGGCGTGTATGGCGGGGCTGATACCCAATTAAGAGGACGGCATGAGGTGTGACCAAAAGGATGAGTTTCATATAGATGGTATCGTGAGGGAGAGAGGGAGTGAGAGAGAGAGGGAGTGAGAGAGAGAGGGAGTGAGGAAGAGAGGGAGTGAGGGAGTGAGGAAGAGAGGAAGAGAGGGAGAGAGGGAGAGAGGGAGAGAGGGAGGGAGTGAGGGAGGAAAAGGAAGGAGGGAGGGAGGGGAAGGGAGGAAAGGGAGGAAAGAGGGACGGAGGGAAGGGAGGGAGAGAGTGAGGGAGGAAAGAGGAGGGATGGAAGAATGGGGGTAGAGAAGATAAAAAGGAAAGAGGAAGGGAAGAAGGGAGGAAAGGGACGGAATAAAGGAGAAAAGGGATGGAATAAAGAGGAGGAATAGGGGGTTGAGAGGAAAGAGAGGGAGGGACATTGGAAAGGGAGTTATTAGGGGAATAAGTATGTTGTTCACTACCCTCCAATATATAAATAGCGTAAATCCCTCAAAATTAATATGATCTCCTAAAAATACTCCACAATCCTTTCCATACAATAGGCTCCATGACTCCCTTCAGAAAAATAATTGTTTACAGTACTCTCCAAAAAATGTACAGCTAAAAAAAATTGGTTTAGTACTCAAAAACAAATTCTCACTGGGGACACACAACACAACACAACACAACACACAACACAACACAACACAACACACACATCACCCCCTCACACACAACACATCACCCCCCCCCACACACACACACAACACAACACACACAACACAACACACACACAACACAACACACACAACACAACACAACACAACACCCCCTCACACACAACACACCACACACAACACAACACACACAACACAACACACACAACACAACACAACACAACACAACACAACACATCACACATCACACACACACATTCAGCTGCTTCCTTCCTTCCTTCCTACCTTCCTTCCTTGGTATGTCATCTGATGGTGTGTTTTTCACCGTCCACACACACCAACCCTCTTACTCCCCACTTCACGCCCCGCTTACCAAAAGGACCGACAAATGGTATTTTTAGTGGGTATGTGATGTGGGTATGTGTGTGTGTGTGTGTGTGTGTGTGTGTGTGTGTGTGTCCTCCTTACACACTCCTCCTTTCCACCCCACCTTCTCTCTCTCTGCTACCCACTCCCTCCCTCCCTTCACAGATTCCCAGTATTTTGTATATCTTTCCCTGTCACAATTCAAGCCTGCCTCCCACCCCCTTATGTCCCAGTCACGCTCCCCCCCAACACATACAATCACACACACACACACACACATATGCACGTATATATACAAGCACACACACACACACACATGCACGTATATATACAAGCACACACACACACACACACACACATATATATACAAGCACACACAAGCACACAAATCCATTTACATTATACAAACACACACACACAAAATTAATGCACGAATAATAAAATATATACACACACACACACACACATCGTGAGTAGAGAGGCACCACACAACATTTCTTTATCTCGCCACGAACTCTCAATAAAACGTGCCTAAAGTGTACATAAAAAGAAAACATATGCAGCACGACATCGCATAACTTCACATAATATTAATAATAAGGGGGAGAGTTTTGTGTTGGGTAAATCTGGCCCAACTCCACTATATAGGCTATACCAAAATGAGGTTATCTCCCCTAAACATCAGTGACTGCAGGGACAAGCAAGCAACAAGCAAGCACACTGCAACCTCG